>JAOXJJ010000914.1:5296710-5309083 GCA_025769935.1 Phoenix roebelenii
TTAGTAACAGGGCCGGGCCAGGCACGACCCGTTTAATCTGGGGCCCGATGGGCCTGGGCCGGGCCGGGCCCGGCACGACCCGATGACCATCTCTACTTGTTACAGGTGGTCTCAATGGGCTGGTTTGGGGTTAGGTTTGGATGCCACATAAGGTCACAATGGCCTGGGCCGGGCTGAGCCAGAGATTAGAAGCACCTTGTCACAGCCCGGAACATGAGCATAATCCTTATTTCCAAAGCTTAAGCCTTAGTACCAAAAAAAAAAAAGCTTAAGCCTTAAGCACTACTTGTCCTTGCTGGATGAATTTCTTGTGAAAAGAAACAAAAAAAGCTTCTTTTTTTTTTTTCTTTTTTGTAAGAACATGGTTCTTGAGCTCAAATTCACTTAGAAGTTCATCAGTTTCCTGAAAACCAGTGCTCCCTAGTTTCTCCGTGATCGCATGCGATACTTCATGTTCTTCATGCATCATTTAGTCTTCCTGACATGATTGTTAATTAATTAATTCACTTTGATATATTTTGCATGCTTTTTTTTTCTGCTCTCATATTTCAGGCAGCATGAATTGATATGCTTGTTTCATGAAACTGTCAGTATGGGGATTTCAACAAAAAAAAATATTCTACTGAAAATTAATATTCTATGTCGTAGCCTTAATGGATACTTCCAGCAAGATAAAGTTTAATGCTTATATTTTTTTGTTGGAACTGAATGCATATATATATTGCCTGCCATGACTGCAAATGCTAAAATCTACTTATAAACCAGCGGCCAAAAAAAAAAAAACCATTCCAATAAAAAAAAAGGTGGACCTTCTCTTTAGAATTTTCTCATGAAAATTGTTTTAATCATCTTCAGAAAAGAAAAGTCAATTTCGATGCTTGGTCAGAAAGTAATAAATTGAGTCTCATACACATAGCTAGGTAGATTGTAAAAATGGGTTGACCAGGTATTTCGAGACGGTAAGAAAACTTTAAAGGTATGGAACGATAGAGACATTATTTCGGCTGGTCAAAAACAATCTGACATGAGCTGACCTACACATGTTGTAAATATTACATATTGAATATATTACATATATAAAATATTTTTATACCATATATTTTATGTATAAAGAACATTTTTATACACATGCTACTGTTGATCTATCTCCTGCAAATTTTATTTGTTTTAGTTATAGCTACATCAGAATCAGCGGCTAACAGTAAATTATTTGGCTTTTTGAATATCCTTTTGTTTTAGCCTTAGTGGATACGTCCAGAAAAATAAAGTTTATGCACATATTTTTTGTTGGCACTAAATGCATATATATGTTGCCTACCATGAATGCAAATGCTAAAATCTACTTATAAGCCAGCGGCAAAAGAAGAAAAAAAAAAACATTCCCATAAAACAAAAAAAAATGTGGACCTTTCCTTCAGAATTTTCTCATGAAAATTGTTTTAATGATCTTCAGAGAAGAGAAAAGGTCAATTTCGATGCTTGGTCAAAAAGTAATAATCCGAATCTCGTTCACATTGATAGGTAGATTGTAAAAATGGGTTGACCCGGTATTTCGAGACCCTAAGAAAACCTGAAATGTATAGAAGGATAGAGTTATATTTATGGCTGGTCAAAAACAATCTAACATGAGTTGACCTGCACATATTGTATATATTATGTATATAAAATATTTTTATACGATACATTTTATGTATAAAAAATTTTTTATACATAGGTTACGGTTGATCTACCTCTTGCAAATTTTATTTGTTTAAGTTATAACTACATCAGAATCAGCACCTAATTGCCTAATTTTTAGGGTACTATTGATTGTTTTATCAAATAATTAAGAGTCTGAGTTAATTCCAAGTCACTTAATCCCAAACGTTAAATGATCTGTTTGTCTTTACGAATGAAAGGTGCAAGATGGGGCCCAAAAAATGGGATAGGATTGGGCTTGGATTGATATATTCGTGCTTTGGCTACACTGATGTCTTACTGACAGCAAGTTTAAGTAAGGAAACACTCATGTAAGAACAGAAGCGAGAGGGTGTGGATTGTTTCGGGCCGTTATGTTTATTGAAATCGGCTGCGTGGCTTTCTTTGTATCTCATCATACTTGAGAGTTTCTTTGGGAGAATAAATTAAGGGTTTGTCTCTTCTTTTTTCCGTCAGTTTTTGTTTTTTTGAATTTTATTGGTTGTACTCATACACGTTTTATATGGTGTATTATTGTACCAAAAAACCAAAAAAAAAAAAAGCTCATGCCCCATGCAGGGTTTATTTGCTCAAGTTGGTCTAACCGTTGCCTGGCCTTGACCCAGCTAGCCCAATATTCTACATAACATAGCTAAGGGATGAAACATTTAAATTTATGCCAATTCCCAAGGTAAAATTATGGCTACAAGTCAGGTTATGGTTTAGGCGTTTGTCACACCCCTAGCCAATTGATCATATACCCCTTTTTTTTCCCCTCCTATTTTGTGTGTGTGTGTGTGTGTGTGAGAGAGAGAGAGAGAGAGAGAGACGCATGAGGTAAATCAGCTAGTTTTTTGCATTAAAAATATTAAAAAATCGCATAGGTCCAACTACTTGGAGAGGGGGGCTGTAAATCACCCAAGTCCAAGTGTCCAACGTACTGGAGATGCATCACCCCTGTGCGAAGTTAACAATGGTGCAATTAATGAGGTTGGAAGGTTAATTTCATCAAACAGTCAACTTTAATCACCTTGGTCCAACTTGGACTGCCTGCTAAAGCACAAACAAACACAAGCAGTAGGTCCAACTTACCTGAAGATGCATCATCCTTGTCTGAAGTTAGTAATGATATGATCAATGTGGGTAGAGAGTTGGTTTCACCAAAGAGTCGACTTTTCTCATCTTTATCCAGTTCCACAAAGTTAATAATGGCGCAATTGATGCAGCTAGAAAGTTAGTTTCATCGAAGAACTAACTTCGTTCCTGCTAAGCCCAATGGGGGGAGAGAGAGAGGTCATTATGAGCGATGCACCACGTTATCAAACGTTAAAAATAGTGCGATTAATATGGCTAGAAGGTTAGTTTGACCAAAGAACCAATTTTTTATTGCTTTGTCCAACTTTGCTGCTCTCTCCTTGGACGCCAAATGCACGGATGAGGAAGAGAGATAGAGAGGGCTCCATCCACCTAAGTAAATCACCAGTGTCTAGTTATTTGGAGATGCAACACTCTTGTCTAAAGTTAATAATAGTACAATTAATGGGGTTCGAGAATTACCTCCACCAAATAGCCAATATCAGTCACGGCCCATGGCCCATTTAAACCAAGGGCAATGCAGCCCGGGTGCATTTAGATTATCCACAAGCTAATCGTGGTACTTGTGATTGAATTGGAGGTACTTGTAATTGAATTTGAATGAACTTGAACTTCTAGCTTGATGAGGATACCAGGGTCTAAATAAGGGGTGAGTTGTTATAAATATTATTAGAGTGAAACTGGGCCACGGCCCATTTAAACCAAGGTCACCGCAGCACGGGCGCATTTAGATTATCCACAAGCTAATCGCAATACTTGTGATGAAATTGGAGGTAATTGTAATTAAATTTGAATAGACTTGAACTCTTAGCTTCGAGGATATTAGAATTTAAATAAGGGAAATATGTGATCATAATCTATGTGGGCATATATTTAGGTCCCACATCAGTTATAGACTATGTAGATCTTGGGTGCTTATATAGAACTAGAAAATTCAAATGACATCTTTCGACTAACTTTTGGAATGAGATTCTAGATTGTTACAAATAGAAAGCGCTTTAACCTAAGTAAACTATCTTGGTCCAACTATTAGGAGGCGTGCGACCTTTATCTATAGTTTAAAATATTGGTGTAATTAATATGGCTAGAGGTTTAATTTCACTGAATAGCCAACTTTAGTCACCTCTGTCCAACTTCGCCACCAACCCGATAACATACACTCACACCCATAACGGAGAGAGAAAGATCCATCCTAAGTAAATAACCTAGGTCTCACTACTTAGTGATGAACCACCTTTGTCCAATGCTAATAATAGTGCAACTAATAGGTTAGCTTCATCAAAGAGCCAGCTAGTTTTAGTCACCCTTGTCCCTTGTCCAACTTCCCCTTCGTCTTGTGTTTCGAAAGGTCAACCGGCAGTGATAACATAATAACTTTTTCTAGAGAAGAGTAATGGCAGAATAACGTCCCAAGGGAGAACATCATTTTTGAAGATTCCAGTTAATTAGATTACGTTACTCAAACGAAAGGCAACCACGCGTTCAGTTTTAACAATGTCAATGCTTTATAAAAGCCCATGAACTTGTTCTCAAGAAAAAGGCACATAGACTAGAAGACCTGAAAAGCCGCACTTCTCCTGGTTAGAGATGGGGATGAGAGGAGAGGGATTAGAATTGGTGTTCTCGAGGCTGGTGTTGCTGCTTGGATTTCTCTTCTGCGCGGCCGGGTGCAACAGTCGGCACTATGTGTTCAATGTGAGTACCAGAAGGCTTGCTCCAAATCATATCCCTACACATAAAGGCATTGGGTGCCACAATCTAACTAAAAGATAATTTTAAGTAGTTTAAGTGCCTTTGGATTGATGGATCAACTGTCCCTCTTATCCCACCTACGGAAACAAGAGAAGCATGAGTCAGGCCCACTATATATTGACCTTCTTATGGGTCAGTGGGTGTTGAGTGGCCAACTATTCAGATCTAAGTAAGGTATTCTAATTACTTAGATCTCAATAGTTGGCCACCAAAGACTCATGCCCAGGTTCGCTGCTTGTTTGACAGATCGGGGTGTGACATCCTTTATATATTCTCTGCTTGTTCTATTCACTTGAGCAAGAGGCTTCAAATCATGTTATAATTCCTGTCTGCGTAAGGGTATGGATAGGTAGTTTAAGCATCAAAGACTGATAAAGCAGTGCAAAGGTGGTCCTTTTATGTCTAATTAATTTGATATCATTTTTAATTTGTTCCATAACCAAAATAAAGTTTGCATGATATGTTCATTAATGGTTACAAATGCTGCAACTTGATGTTACTTTTGGGGTTTTGTAGGTAGAAGGTGCTCCTTATACTCGATTGTGCAGCACGAAGAACATCTTGACCATTAATGGCCAGTTTCCAGGCCCAACAATACGTGCTTTTAGTGGAGATAGAGTGATAGTCAAGGTCTACAACCATGCGGCTGATAATATTACAATCCATTGGTACGTCTTCACCCCACTCGGTTTTGTAATATTTTGGCTCCTGATAGAGAAATCAGGATGCATATATAGACTTTGATGGGCGTGAGATTCTCAGATGAGGTGTGACCCAGGCATGCTTCTCTCTTAAAGTGGGTCAGGCCTTGTGTACATGTTTGAGTAACCAAATAACTCCCAAAACTTAATAGAGAAAGTCCTCCCCAATGTGGCCCAGATCATGCACATGCATGGAGTCTAGTTTTGCAGCAAGATGATAACTAAGGCTTGTTGTGACTAGTGGTTTGGAGTTTTCCAAGAGGCTAAGAGTTTGTTGAATGATAGGTGTACATATATGTATATATGTATGTATGTACATATATGCATATGCATATGTATGTACATATATGCATATGCATATGTATGTATATATGTATATGCGTATGTATGTATGTATGCTGCCTCCCCTATTTGTCTATTGTTTCTAAAATTCATTTAAGCTTGTCAGAAAGGATGACAACTAGGTGCATGTGCATGATCGAGCACGCATATGGAAAACTAAACTAGAGGTTGGATAAATTAAACCAATAGTTGATATAAAAATTATTTGGTCATGTGACCTCCAGTAAATCTAAGTCCTAATACCATGTTGACTGACTAAATAATTCCAAAAGCTTAAACCAATTAGGAAAGAGACGACAACATATATCAAGTTTGCACGCATGCGCACACACAATACATACATACGTACACACACAAAATATATACATACATAAATACATAAGCATGCACGTACCTATAGCAATGCACACCTACTGTTCGACGGGTTTGCCCAAAGAGAGTGCAAAAATTAAAGCAAGCGGTTAAAGAGAGCACACCTCGAAAAAAGGAATTATATCCCATTTTCGAGCAACCCCGGTTCACCGAAAGAGTCTAAGACTCCCGCTTATTTCTAACTTGAGATGCCGACTGGGAACTCCTCTCCTCCTCCTCCCCTTCCCCCTCGCTCCTCTCGGAAAACCTCCATTGCCCGCCGGACATCCGCCCATCTACCTTCCTCGCACGGCCTCCGTCCGATCTCCTCTGCCTCTCTTCCTCAGTTTCAGCTGTGGCTTAGCGACGAGCATGTGCATGTCTGCACCGCTGGCTTTTCCTCCCAAGCTCCTCCCCAGCTGCTACGCAGTCGCTGGCCTCATCCAAGGTTGATGAGTCTTTTGCTTCCTCCATCTGCATCCATGCTATTTTTCCCTCGGCTCCCTCATCATCGGCCACAAGTTCCGCCGCCTCTACGACCTCTGCTTCAGTCCTGACGATGGCTGGATCTTTGTATTCATGAAGCAACCCTTCCCCTCCACACACACATATATACGACTCCGTCTTCCATGACCACTGGTTCCAGAACCCTCCTTCCAGATCTCTTCCCTCTCTCTCCCTACTCCACCACTTTCGTGCAGCCTCTGGTCAGTCCTCCGCTTCCATTACCCCTTCAACCTTAACCCCCCTCCCTCGTACGCCTCCATCTCGCTCGCTTTCGCCCTTCTTCGCTCGATCTCTAAGATCTATCACAATGGAGGTTCACTTCGGGGATGAGAAGCAATGAAAATGCCGAAGTATTCGCAAGTATCTTCTGAAAAAAGGTGGAGGAAGCCTGAGATCAGGCCTGAAGCTTAAAACTCGAGTAGGTACCATACTCGGGCTTGAAAGAAGCGGGAATGCCGGGCTGGGTTGGGTCCAAATCTGACTCAATTTACTCAGACCTTAGGATGAGCTCGGCCCGAAACCAGCCCAGTCTAGCCCATGAACAGGTCTAGGTTGAACAAATTTAGTTCTACAAGCTAAGACCACATTTGGATCTTATATAAAACATGTGAAGACTGAGGTCCCTAAGTAGTAGTGTTTTGAATTTTACTAACCATCTAAGACCTTAGGATGAGCTTGAATGCTTTATGGCATCCTTATTAACAATTTCGGTGAGGCTCACTGGTCACACCCTCCTGCTTAGCTATTAGAGATTTTAGTTTTAATTCTTGAATAGATCTAAATACTTATAATGCATGTTGATCTCCTTGTCTTTCTCTTTTCCAAACTTTGTAAGAAGCAAGTGAATGGAAATGAATTGAAGAGACCAAGACATGATGATAACCACTTCTATATCTACCAACCACCCCTCATACCTTGATGGCTTGGGGTTCATCCGAGGATTGGCACCACCGTCATCATTTTTTAAAACCACTTTTATTTAATGAATACAACATGTATAAATCAAAGTTACCTAAGACCTAAAATTTCAAATTATATCATCCATTCAAGACTACTGCTATGTATTGCTTAATATTTGAAGCCTTTATAATATCCCTATTAATATATCAACAAGCCTTATCTCTTCTTTTTAGCTAAAATGCTAGCCACTTGATTGATTTCTAAAATTTAAAGTGCAGGCATGGAGTTAAACAGCCAAGAAATCCTTGGTCAGATGGTCCGGTATACATCACCCAGTGCCCAATTCAGCCAGGCAAAATGTTCAAGTACACCATCTTGCTGTCAAGCGAGGAAGGGACCGTTTGGTGGCATGCACACGACGATTGGAATCGAGCCACAGTTCATGGAGCCATTGTTGTCTATCCCAAACCTCCCAATTGTTACCCGTTCAAGTACCATCAGGAATTCCTCCTCATACTTGGTTTGTACTTGTCCTTAGCCCACACAAACAACCGCACAAGCCATTTCTTTCTTCTTCTTCTTCTTCTTCTTCTTTTTGGAGTTAAACAGACATTAGACTTCTGAAATGGGCCAACTATACTACCATAAGAATTCGACTTCATAGTAGAGAAAAAATTAGTTCTTGGAATCAAGAAACAACTGTTACAGTCAAAATTCTGAAGCATGCAGTCCAATATCAAGGTTTCTAGATAAACTTTTTGACTTCCACAGAAATTTTTGAGAGAAAAATCCTCATATGAACTTTGAGCCACCGAGAAATTATCCATCACTTATTTTGGACTCAAGAACACAATAAATTCTTAAGAGTTTTGCTGTACATTTTCGCATCATAGATATATAAACCGCTCAAGTTCAAGAAAATAGATTACTATCAGTTACATACTTAAGGAACTAGCCAGAAGTGCAGGCTTAACTGTAATTCCAGCATGCTAGTCTAAAGATTGGAAAATAAAAATACTAGAATTACTTGTGTAGGTCTCTATTCTACCAAGCTAATCAATAGTCTAAAACTCCTGTTTGTAAGAGAATTGATCCCAAGCATACATTGTATCCTAATTCCATCAAAATTAATTATAATGATCCAAATGAATGATTTTTTTTCCCAATACAGGAGAGTGGTGGAAGAGAGATATGAAGGAGATACTTGAAGAAACCATTCAAGCACAAAATGACCCAGTTTCAGACGCCTTCACAATCAACGGTCAGCCTGGAGACCTGTATCCATGCTCAAAGTCAGGTGAGGGGTCTATTCTGGGGATGCTCTAGTTCAGATGTCTCATGGTTTGCTTACAATTTACTCTCAACTTGGCCTGAAAGTGTTAGTAGAAACATTTAACCATTTCCAGAAAGGTATAGACATAATTAACTCAAATACTTAACCTTTTTTGTCCAGTCTCTCAACCTTGTCTCTTGGTTGAAAAGTATATTTTAAATTCTAAACATATTAAGATATCTTCTCTAGAAGCTTATGAGAATAATCTAATTAGGATTGTTTGTGAAAGTGAAAAATTGGAAATTACGCCACTTTTATACAGTTTAACGAGTTCTAAAGATACAGAAATAAGAAATTCTAATACATTGTTTCTTATTCTTGCCTCGTGGTTCAGAAGAGCCTTACTTCCCTTTCTCTTACAGTTTCTTAAATTCCAGATATACTAAGTCATGTTTTATATATAAGAGTATAAAAGAGAAACCTAATTACGATATTGTAAAACATTTTAAGACTGATGGAGTAACCTAATTTAAATTGTTTTTGTTTGGAATTCCATATTTTTAGTATGTTTGAATCCATTCTTATATTATTCTAAAGGGAATCCACATAAGCCTGGCTTTTAGACCTGGACCTTATTTGACCTGATCACTCTTGTGGATGCAGAGTTTGGATGACTTGATAAATTTGTTTAACTGATTAACTTAGTTAAAATTTGATTCTTTGTTCTTCCTGAGAGGGAAAATTTAGATCTATTTTTGAGAAGGAGAAATTAGATTCTGTGTAAGTGTTCTGAGAACATTTATCACAGTTTAAGAAGGTGTTTTAAGGCGTGTTTTGAGAACAGAGCCTGAAGCCCATGAGCTTGATAAGAATATACATGCCAACTTCATGTATCTACGTTCCCTTGACAAAAAAAGGAAGACAGAAAAACAAAAAGATTTCTATATTTGTTGTATAACAACTACCATCATTGGATAACAGTCAATTTTTAGATGTCCACTGGATATGTAGATAAGTGCATATAACAAAATGGAGAGCCTCATAAATCATTACAGCATGCATTATCAGACCACTATAGATATAGAGATTTTAACTTCTTGGCCATCATAAAACAGAGCCATGTACATGAATGAAAGCCCTTGGACTGTAGAGACCCATTTGATCTTGTTCATTTATTTTGTTATATGTTTTTATTATGTATTTATTTGTATTGCAAGTTTTTTTTTAAGTGGCTGCGATGAAATTGAAGTTTTTATGATGGATGTCACTCTAGTAAAGAAATGGAAAGGAACCAAGCTTGGGACTAGGTTGTTTATAATTGTCTACAGGGCCAGTCCAACTGCCTGGCTGAACAATAAAATTCATCCAATCTTCCTACCCATTTGCATCCCAACTCCATGTATAATTACATTAAAAATATAATCTAATAAACTTGCTACTCTAATAATTCTTCTTATTTTGCATAACCAAAAAATGTTGCTCCTCTTTTAGGAACCTTCAGAATGGTGGTGGAGCAAGGGAAGAGGTATCTCCTTCGTGTTATCAACGCAGCAATGAGCAACAGTCTCTTCTTCTCCATTTCCAAACATCAGTTGATGGTCGTTGGCTCTGATGGCAGCTACGTGAAGCCCATAACCACAGATTATATCCTGATAGCCCCTGGGGAAACCATGGACCTACTCCTAGAAGCCAACCAGAACCCAACCAATCTCTACTACATGGCAGCCCGAGCCTTGGTCTATCAGAACATCGCCAACTTCGACATCAACGCCACCACTGCCATCTTAACATACACCAGTAATTGCCATAAGAAACCTCCCTCCTTCCCCTCCCTTCCCTTCTATAATGACACCGCGGCGGCAACCAACTTCACTTCGAAGCTCCGAAGCCTAGCTGATGGACACCACCCTATCAATGTCCCCACTACTGTTAGCCATCGTTTGTTCATTACTGTCTCGTTGAACAGCATACGCAATGAAACAAAAACAACTTTGTCCGCAAGCCTAAACAATATAAGCTTCCGGATCCCCTCGATCGATATACTCCAAGCTTATTATAAGAGAATTAATGGGGTTTTCGGCAATAAATTCCCTTGCAAGCCACCGTTGTACTTCAATTTCACGGCGGATGACCCGCCAACGAGCTTGTTGGCGCCGAGGAAGGGGACTGAGGTGAAGGTGTTCGAGTATGGCGCTTGTGTGGAGGTTGTGTTCCAGGGCACATCGCTGGTGTTGGCGGAGGACCATCCCATGCACCTGCATGGCTTTAGCTTCTACGTGGTAGGATGGGGCATTGGGAACTTTGATGCGAGGAAGGATCCTTCGACGTATAACTTGGTGGATCCTCCTCTAAAGAACACCATTGATGTTCCAAGGGATGGCTGGGCGGCTATCAGATTCAAGGCCAATAATCCTGGTAAGTTATATCAATTAACTAGCTAGTCTATATTGTAGGATTCTTGCTCATTCTCTTGTCTAGTTACTGAAGCAGGCGTTTTTTTTTTTTTCTTCTAGTGTTTGGCAATTAACTTGCAGTACTTTATTTGTGTAATGCATGTGGTCAGGCGTATGGTTCCTGCATTGCCACTTGGAGCGCCACCTTACTTGGGGCATGACTACTGTGTTCATTGTGAAGGATGGTGCTCATCCACAAGCCAAGATGCTGCCCCCACCTCGTTATATGCCTCCATGCTAGAGAAGCTCAGACGTTCATCCTTCCTTGTAGCTTTTGTTAGAATAATTTTAAAATATGGGCTTACACTGATTGCGTATCTTTGTTTTATAAAACGAGTTAGATGTATGGCTCAGAATGATACTATGGTTAAGCCCAATATGATGTGTGATCATCTTGTTTTATGGGCTTTGGTGCACCTTGGAGGTATAGGATTGAGTCATATTTATTATGGTACTTTTGGTATGTAGGTCAGGAAACCCAATTAGGATTTTGGAACCTTTAATGGGAAGGCTTCTCTATGTTTCCTATATATAGGCTAGGTCCCTCTCTCCTCTCCATATGGTTGATAGCAAGGGAAGATACAGCCGCTATTATTTCAGGTGATTAAAGATTCGTATTCAATATGTCTTCTGCAGGTATATCTCTCAAACTTGAATACGGTATTATTGTGATTCTAAATCTTAGCATGTTATTATTATTTATGATTAACAATCCATGCTAGGATTAGAATCCTTCGTACACAATTATGATTTCATTTGAATTTATGGATTAATTTTATGCATTAGTGAATGGATCTTCTGCATCTCCCATTGATAATCAAATAACTGATTTGATTTTATTTTAGGTTTGCATGAAATATAATTGTGTATGATTTTCGGATTAAAAAAAAGGGGAAAAGGAAAAGGATTTCACTGTTCATCCTTTTATCCTTCCCTTCCCGTAGATTTTTCCTCCCAGCCGCGGGAGAACGCCCGACCCCACGAGCCCAACCACCCCACGGCCGAGCTCGGCGACTCCACGGGCCGGCCACGCGCCTCGTGGCGTCGCGGCGACCTGGAGATGGGGGTCGCCGGCCATGGGTGGTGGCCGGCATGGTGGCTGCCATGGATGGCAGCCACAGGTTGTTTTTTTTTTAAAAAAAGGGCCTTCCTCTCCGCTGGCCGACGTCTCTGTGCCATGCGACGGCCGGCGGAAGGAGGCCGAGGCGGCTCGCCAGCCACCACTGCGGGCGGACGGCCGTCCCACGCCGCCACAGCTGGCGGACGCCGCCGCCGCTGCGGGCCGGGGCGTGTCCCGAGCCACCCCACGGCCGGCCGTGGGG
>JAOXJJ010000914.1:5318965-5341527 GCA_025769935.1 Phoenix roebelenii
CGAAGGCACATTTAGCAGGGTTGAGCTTCATCCGATACTTCCTCAGCGTGGAGAATGTTTCATTGAGGTCGGCAATGCGGTCTTCTGCCAGCCGACTTTTCACCAGCATGTCGTCAACATAGACCTCCATGTTTCAGCCTATTTGGCTTTTGAAAATTTGGCTGACCAACCTTTGGTAGGTCTCTCCAACGTTTTTCAAGCCGAAGGGCATCACCTTGTAGCAATAAGTGCCCCCGTCGGTGATGAAAGTCGTCTTCTCCTCATCTTCGGGTGCCATCCAGATTTGATTGTACCTGGAGAAGGCGTCCATAAATATCAGCAACTGTTGTCTCAAGGTGGAGTCCACGAGTTGGTCGATGTTAGGGAGGGAAAAACTGTCCTTTAGGCAAACCCTGTTCAGGTCGGTGTAGTCCACGCACATCCGCCATTTTTCGTTGGCCTTCTTGACGAGGACTACATTGGCGAGCCAGTCCGGGTAGGATATCTTCCGAATGAAGCCGGCTTTGAGGAGCTTATCTACCTCCTTGGCTGCTGCTCGCTGTCGCTCTAGGGCGGAGCCTCGTTTCTTCTGCCGCACGGGCCTGGAGGTCGGTTTCACCTGAAGTTGGTGAATCGTGACCTCTGGGTCTATTCCGGGCATGTCGGTGGACGAACAGGCGAAGACGTCCATGTTGGTCCGCAGGAACTCGATCAGGTGTCCTCTTTCACGGGCGTCCAGTCCGGAGCCGACCTGCACGGTTAGCTTGGGAAAATTTTTCTGTAAAGGAACTTGAGTGAGAAGCTCACCAGGCTCTGGTCACTCCTTTCGTGGGACATCCCGTACTTCCAAAGTATCGAGGGAGAGCACCCGATCTGTTGTCGAAGTCGATGCCTCGGCCGATCGCTTGGCCCTGTGGGTTGCCATGTAGCATCGCTTTGCCACCAGTTGGTCCCAACGAACTTCGCCCACTCCTTGGTCGGGGGGAATCGCATAAGCAGGTGGCGAGTCGAGACCACGGCTCGAATGGCGTTGAGCCCTGGTCGTTCGAAGATGGTGTTGTACGCCAACAGCAGACGAACCACAAGAAAGTCCATCCTTACGGTGCTTTCTCGAGGGGCGAGGCCGACCGTGACTAGAAGATCGATCTCGCCCTCGATCGGGACCGAGTCCCCAGTAAATCCAACTAGGGGAGCATTCATTCTCCGAAGTTGGCTCTCTGTCATCCCCATTTTCTGGTAGGCGTCGTAATACAAAATATTTGCCGAGCTTCCATTATCTACTAAGACATGCTTTACATCAAACCTATTTACAATCATGGAAATGACTACAGCATCATCATGAGGAGTCTCAACTCCTTCCAAGTCCTCGTCCGAGAACGAGATAGTTTCAGAGGTGCGCAGGCACTTTAGGGGGGCCCTTTCCTCCGCAGATCCACCGGCCAAGGTGCCACCTCGGATGGTGTTGATGGTCCCGGCGACGGGTCTGTTGGCATTTGGATCTTCAGGCTGTGCGGTGGTCTCTGCTGGCCTTCTTTCCTCGCGCCGGTTCCACACGAAACGGTCGAGTACTCCACGGCGGATGAGCATCTCGATCTCATCCCGGAGCTGGAAGCAATCCTCCATGTCGTAGTCGTGGTCTCGATGGAAGAGGCAGTACTTCCTAGGATTGCGCCAAGCTCCGGGATCCCGCATCGGGGGTGGAGGTTGAAAATAATCCTGGCGCTGGATCTCCTTCAGGATTTCCGTCCGGGGAGCATTGAGGGTAGTATAGTTCTCATACCTCCCCGGTTGTGGTTGCGGTCGCATCGGCGATCTCAGTCTTAGCGAAGACCTCGGTCGGGGTTGCCCCCGAGGTCGAGGTGGGCTTCTCAGCCGAGGCAGGTCCTTGCTCTGACGAGGGGATCGACTTCTAGGACGACCGCGCTCCTCGCGGCGCCTCTTCTGTTTCTTGGAGGTCGGCTCGGTCAAACCTCGCTTGGAAGCGATGGCCTCCTCGGCCTTCGCATACTTCCGAGCCCGAACAAGCATTTCTGTGAAGTCGGCGGGGAAGCTCTTCTCAATGGAAAAGAGAAATCTGTAGGACCGAACTCCGGTCTTCAACGCCGACATGGCTATTGACTGGTCGAGCTCACAGACCTCCCAGGTTGTGGCGGTGAAGCGGTCGAGGTAGTCCTTGAAGGACTCTCCCTCTCTCTGCTTGATATCAAGGAGGGAGTCCGAAGTCCGCCGTTGGCGTCGGCTGGCAGCAAAGTTGGTGGTGAATTGCCTGTCGAGCTGCTCGAAGGACGAAACTGTACTGGGCTTTAGCCTAGAAAACCAGAGCCGAGCTGCTCCCCGAAGCGTCGCTGGGAAGGCCTTGCAAAGCATGGCCTCCGAGGATCCCCGCAACGCCATGAGAGCCCGATAATTCTCTAGATGGTCGAGGGGGTCAGTCGTGCCATTGTAGGGCTCCACCTGAGGCATTTTGAACCTCGATGGGACTGGCTCATCATCGATCTGGCGGGAAAAGGGGGACTTGGTTGTGAATTGAAAGTCGCCCTCACATCTTGCCTTTCTGCTGTGGAGCGCCTCAATCTGGCGCTCAAGTCTCTCGACCTTCTTGTCTAGTTCTTCACTCTGAGGGTCCGCCACGGTAGTTTGCTCTGGCGCAAGCTGTCCTAGGACGGACTCGGCTTCCGATGGCTGTGGGCCATTGCCCAGACCCCTTACTAGGGGTCCCCTCCTGGGGGAAGCCTGGGCTGAATCCTGGCAACAGCATCGCTCCTCATTGTTAGCCTGTGAGGAGCTAGGGAGATTATGGCCTTGGCACGCCGGTCCGTTTGGAGAAGGCGCCGGCAGGACCTGGGCGTGTGGAGACGGCACCGGTGGGGCTCCCTCACGTTGCAAGCCTTGAACAGTCGCGGCCAAGACTTGAACTTGCTGCACCAGGATGTTGAACTGTTCTAGCTGGACTTGCTGGGTTGAACCAGCCGGAGGCGGCGAATTCTGAACGAAGTGTTCGGGCTTGGTGGGAGACGCCGGGAGGCGTTAGAGGCTCCCTTACTTCTCAACTTCATGGTCGCGATTCGGTCCCTTCCTCTAGTGCCAACTGTTGCTGGAATTTGAACCCGGGGCGACTGTCGGCTGAGGAGGGGGAGCTCCGGCGGAAACTGGCGAGCTGTGATCCGTCGGCGGGCGGCATCCTCTGCTGGACCTACAAGGAAGCTGGTGGCCGGATCTTCCGGCGCCGGCCCTCCGATGTCTAAGTCAGAGGGGGCAAGTGCAGATGAGGAGAAATAGTAGTATATGTCCAGAGTTCTTTTGCCCTCTCCCCTCCTATAATGGAGTTGTTCTCCTTTTATGGAGGGGCGTTGGGTTACCTGTGAGGTGATGGGGCGAGGTCGTCGTACAATGGAGCATTCCGCATGAATAGGCGCATAATCAGGCAAATTAATGCTGTCGTGGGAGCGAGGTCGGAGTCAGAAAATTATCATGGCTGACTAGACACAGCCGAGCTGATGTACCGTGGAGAGCTGGAGATCCGTAGATAGCAGGTGTCATACGCATTAATTGTTGAGTAAGCCGGAGGCGCGCATTAATTGTGGAGTAAACTGGAGGTCTTCAGGAGCAATGCGTGATGATGGTTGAGTAAGCCGGAGACGCATATTAAATGCTAGAGGCGATAGCAGGGTATGGTCTCTGATCGGGTTACGAAGGGATGTAACCGCGATAGGTGAACGGAGAGGACTTCCGAAAGAGTGAGCTCTGAGGTCATAAGTGTTGGGCGTATCCGAGGTCGGGCATATCCGAGGCCGGGCACCTGGTTAGGAGCCGGGTCGGGAGCTCGGAGGTCGAACGCACCTGGGGTTGGGCGCCTCCGAGGTCGGGCACCTCGGAGCTCGTGCGCCTCTGAGGTCGGGCGCCTTTGATTGCGTGTTCCTTGGCGTGCTCACGTGCTTTGGGGCAATTTGTATTACCCCAATACATAACTTACATAATCACGAGAAACATACATAATATATATTTTTTTGAATAAATACCCTCATAAATATTGGATTTTGCATGAATATCCTTCCAAAATTGATATTTGCATATATGTATACCCTCGTACAACACTTGTTTTGTCGGTCTACACTTTTTTTTATTTTTGTTTTTGCATATGTACCCATGCTATCTAACGACGTTAAAAAATTAATGGTTTTAAAATTAAAATGACTAAAATATCCTTAATGAGTAGACATGCAAATAGATCGCGATTCCGATAGCAGAAAAAAAAATAGAGACAATAGCATAATTTTAAAATTTTATTTTATTTTTAATTAATATAAATATAATTTTTTAAATATCGTTAGAACAACCGTTATATTACGAGCATTTGTACAATAACAGAGTTTTACGAGGGTATACATGCAAATATCAATTTTGGAAAGATATTAATGCAAAATCCGATATTTAGAAGGGTGTCCATGCAAAAAGTAACTATTTCTATGAAAATGACTATTCCTATTATATTTTTTTAAAATTTGCTAGCCAAATACGTACGCTTTGCCCATGCGTTTCTCAAGTTGGCTTATAGCATACAAGTGTAGAGGGCTTTGTGTATCTATGATATTATGGAATAATTATATATTTCAATAAAAATCATGAATGCAGTGGCTCCTCTCAATCTGGCAATTTCTTTGTTAATTAGACGACGTACCACCTTTTTCTACAACTCGCTTGCTGTGTGAACTCTCCAATGATAGTTAAGCTTTGCATCCAAACATAATCTAATTGTGAATAATTATGCTGTAAATATCTACATTTTTTTTCCCTTCTGCCCTCCTCACAATTATCTCTGTCGGAGTGCAAGGTAGCTAGTGATAGGCATGGGGAAAACGGATCACATCATGTTTGCCTCCAGTCATCTTAGATGTCACAAATTTTCCTTGAGACAAGATGCTGCACGTATGGCTTTTATAGCATACAAGCTTGGCCAGCAGCTTTCATCATACCATGGCGAAGGGATCATTATCTTAGGTACCCTTGCGTGTCACCATTATCCATGGATGGCTCCAACCCAGCACTCCCATCACCATGGACCACACGGTTTATTAAGAAGTAATTTACAAACGTCTACTTATAGCCAGCCCAAAGCTAAATGCATTCCGATCTTAAGAACTTTCCACCACCACATGCAGTCCAGTTCCCAAACCATAAATCGGCGGCGGAATCTACGTGCTCGGCCTCCTCATCCATTCCCCCATTGACTTCATTGAATAGTTTACAAATTTTAGAGATCAGCTTGCAGACTATATAGGCGAAAGTAGAGGTGGAGCTATGCCAAGTGTCCTCAACTCAATAATAGCAGGAAACAGCAACGAAACTCTCCTAATGGAGTCCTTCATCCCTTCCCCTCCCTATATATACCCCATTCCCTTAGCCCACTCCAACCAACCGCCATCACCCGACTTTCTCTTTCCTTCTCGTGCTACCTCTGAGCTTTTTTCTTTCTTCCCAAATGGCTTCATTTCAGGTAGCTAGAACTACCGTTCTAGTACTAGTAGTTGTGAGCTTAGGCCAAGTGTGCATGGGATCGAGAAAGCTAGCCACCTTGGTCCAACCAACACCACTCGAATACCACAATGGAGCAGTGCTCCACGGTGACGTCCCCATCACCATCCTCTGGTATGGCAAGTTCACCCCATCCCAAAAGTCCATCATCTCCGACTTCCTCCTCTCCCTCACCCCCCAACCCCACCAAAAGCTATCAAGTCCTTCTGTATCTCAGTGGTGGAACACCATAGATGAGGTCTATTTGAGCAAGGCTGGAATCAAGAGCCCAAAGAAGACCCAAATCCTTTTGGCTGGCCAAGTCTCGGACGAGATGTGCTCTTTGAGCAAGTCCCTTACGAGAGACCAAATCTCCGAGCTGGCGGCTAAGGCTGGCCCGAGGAAGGGCGGGATCGCCCTGGTTTTAACGGCCGCAGACGTGACGATCGAGGGGTTCTGCATGAGCCGGTGCGGGCTCCACGGTTCGAACCGGAAGGCCGGCTCGACCTACATCTGGGTTGGCAACCCGGCGACCCAGTGCCCGGGTCAGTGCGCCTGGCCCTTCCATCAGCCGGTCTCCGGGCCACAGACCCAACCATTAGTGGCGCCTAACGGCGACGTCGGGATTGACAGCATGGTGTTGAACCTGGCGAGCATGATGGCCGGGACGGTGACCAATCCGTTCGGCGACGGATTCTACCAGGGGCCGAAGGAAGCGCCGTTGGAGGCGGCGACGGCGTGTCCGGGGATTTATGCCAAGGGGGCGTATCCGGGATATCCCGGGGATTTGTTGGTGGACCCTGCCACGGGGGCGAGTTACAACGTGAATGGGGCCCACGGGAGGAAGTATCTAGTCCCGGCCTTGTTTGAACCGTCAACGTCCTCCTGCTCCACCATGGTCTAGAAGTAGACGATTAAAGGAGATTTATGTTGCAACTATTTTATGTATAGCTTTCAAGCTAGTGGTGTAATTTTTTTTATTCGTTTAATGGTTTTCTTTTTAGAAATTGGAAGTCCTTAATAAGCATAAGTGGATTTTCCTGCAGTTTTATTTTCCTTTGGTTGTTTGTAGCTAGATTCCATTAAATTAAAACACCATTAGGTATTTTAATTAGTTAGTGCTCGGCCTCCTCTCCGGCATGCCTGCATGCATCTCATGATCTTATATTATGTATCCATGTCTGCGTGTTCTTTGAACTAATGCAACCACTTCTGATGAAGCACACCCATCTTCGGATTTGCACTTGCTTAGAATGCATAATTCACCGGGCAATGGAGTTATAGGTGTCAGGTAGAATCATACCCTAATATCACATATCGAGCCAACTCAAAACTTGAGTACGAACATGCCGAGGTGAATTTGTTGCAAAATTTACCAAAAATCTGTATCTATGATTGCTGCTTTCTTATGCGGAAGAGTGTTCGATCAAAGCAATAATTCAAATGAACAGGCGAGAGTCCTGCAGTCTTTGACAACCCTAATAAAACAAGAAGAAGTTTTGCAGGGTCCAAGGAAAGAGATTGATAAAAAAGGAAGCAATATGGCGACGTCTACCTAAATGTGCATGACCCCTGTTTTGTATGGCTCACAAACTTTGCACTCCAAGGGTTATGATGCAAGTGCGAACCGAGTAGATTTTCGTCCAACTCATCCCAAGCCCAGCGTAGGCTCGACACATACCTGAAATTAGGCCTTAGTGGTCAGAAATAAGCCTCCCAACCAAAACCTGAAATCCTCGTAAATGGATTTCAATTAAACCTGCATCTAGCTCAGCCTCCAAGTGATATCGATAATAAATTAATTAGCAACTTTAAATTAAATAGTTTTATTCAAGATTCAAACAAACAATTGAGAATGATTAAATTTACTTGTTATTTTGGAATCTAGGTCGGTAGCTATGAGGACCCGTGCGGTAGATTCTGTATACTCATGCAGGATAAAAGAATCAAACTAATACTTTTCAGCTAGATTTTTTAGGTGAGGTTCTGAGTTGTTCCAAATAGTATCAGAGTGAATCCGATCCATATCTTATGTAGATTAGGAGATATTGCAGTACGAATTTATTGGGGCTGATCATTGATCGAATGTAGTATTTATGATTAAATTTAAATTTATTTGAACTTTTAACATGAGAAGGGCCTAAGTCACTTCTAGGCATGGATTAGACTTGATGGCAAGTTGTGACATGGCGAACCCTTGCGCTATTCTGGTGGCACGAATGAGCCATCCAGCTTTATCTTTTGGGAATATTAATGCACACGTCAATCTGCTGTCGTTTGCTTTCCTGAGCACGCATGGCAAGGCGGCAGCCACAAAAAATGGCGACTTGGAAATGTGTCTGACAGTGAGGGTAGGCGACTGTCGGTGGCCACGGCTAGTCGTCGGCGGACGACGAACATTGACTCCCATAAAAGGTGCAAAGGTGGCGGAAGGCTACAGTATTGAACAGGCTTTTCACCGATAAGAATAATCCCCTCCCATGACGAGGAATTAATGTTAATTAGCAGTCATGAACAATGTTATATTTATAGCTTGGTATAAGTATTGAGAGATGCATTGAATGCATTTGCAGATGTTAATATCTTACAAATTAAATGGCTCTTGTGTTACATGTTTGAAAATTTCAAGTGATAGGATGCAAAGCATGCAGCGTGAAAATGGACTGATACTGACCTTTTGTAACCTTCAATGATCTTCCCTTGTCAGAGAAGAATTATACTAATGCTGTAGATGAATAGATTCGTGGGATGTTGAGAGAATTATTTAGAAGGTCATGTTATTGAAGGTGATTGACCATGACATTAATTTACAGTGAAGTTGACGCTGGAAAACTTGATAACGTTCTCGGGGATGAGGATGTTATTTATTTTTTATTTTTTCATTCCCAATCACTCGAATTTGAATAAATCTCCAAATCAAAAGAAACTAAACAATGCAACTGATAGGAACACTTGCTAAATTCATCCAGATGACATTTCCAAAATGACGTGCCATATATGAGGAGATCCAGTTAGCCGCTCTGTTCGCCTTACGATACACATGAAAAATCTGGATAGCGGACAACTCTTATACCAATCTGTGAATAGTCTGAATCAGTGGGTGACCATCGCCATACCTACCACTCTCCATATCCAATCAATCACCGTAGCAGAGTCTCCCTCAGCACACAATCTGCCGATACCCAGCAGACTTATCGCATACAGGATGCTCTTTCAGGCTACTCGTAGCTCCGCCCCTACAGCAGTTAAGCCTGGTTGCTCCGACCACCAGCTGCAATCAATCTACCATAATGGTCCCTGATAATAAAGCCCACTCCACCGGATGCTCTATCCATCACCATACCACCATCAAAATTCACCTTAAGATAACTAGGAAGTGGGGGTACCCAAGAAAGAGAGGCATACCTGGGCGCTGCAACAACAGAACAGGTACCCCAGATATCCCTAACCAACCCAGATGAAGTCGATGGTGTCACCGAAGAGACCTTTGCAGCCTGGGACACGGCTCTGTCCATCACAATCCTTAGGAGCGATTCTCTCCCCTCAAATAGGCGATCATTCCTATCCAGCCATATATGATAAGACATCTAGGCCACCACTACCCCCAACTTGGCTATACTAGGCCTCCGAGTGGAGTCCCTCAAAAACAATAACTAGGCCTCCACTGACTCCCCACTCGGTGGTAATGGCACAAATAAACAACAAATATGTACATAGGACAGTGAAGTAGGACATGGTATATGGACTCCTCGATATCCGGGCATACATCACAATACTAGGTCATCCTCGCCCCCATCTAACCAGCACGCTCCTAGTAGGAAAACAACCCCAAGTTACCTTCTAAAAGAAGAGCGTCACACACGAGGATGCACTCTCATCCTCCATATCCAATCCGCATTGATCTGTCTGCCTGGCTCCCTGCCAATCCATGCATGAAGATCTCTGGCACGTACTCTCGACCTGCCCGTCGGTTCCCATGATGGTACAGATAAAGTCATAACCTTCACCGCCAACTGCTCCCCAAAGACCCTCCGTATCAATCCTTCACGCCATCGTCCCTCATCGGAGACAATTAGGTCACTAACTCTAAGCCCCTGTAGCTTGTCTGTGTCCACCATTGTCAGCATACGACTGATGAGTTACATTTGCTTTATTACTTAATTTTCTTAACCGTCTTAAAGACTTGTACCACGACAATTATCTAGCCCACATTAAAAAGGTAGATGATTATCTTAGATTTGGATAGGAGTGTATAACTAAAGTGGGTTTTCTCTTAAGAAAATATAGTTCTCCTCCACCTAGTTCTAAATAGAACTTAAAGTACTAAAGTAATTGAGAGGAGGGGGGCAGGTTAAGATGTCAACATTGATGCAAGCTATTCTCATTGCCCCCAACATGGTGGGCACATTTTAATCAATAATTATTCAATGAAATTAAGATGGTGCATGAATCAATAGTTTTAGCAATCAACGCATGTTTCCGAAAAGTACATGCCGGAAAATTTTATATAGTTATTTTTTTGAAAAATCTTTCCACTTACATTAAAAATCTAAATATTATTGGCTCGGTCTACCAGCGGTAATCATGTCTACCTAATAATGTCGCCATCCAAACCAATATGCCCCCAGTCAAGAAAAGCCCGCTCGTCCCATCACTTCTCCATCACTCTCATCCTCCCATCTTCTCCCCTCCGACCCACCGCCCACTGCTGTTCTCAAACACCCCACTTCCCTCCAAACTCCTATATATATCCTTCTGCTAAGCTCTTCTCTTAACTCCAATGACTTCTAAACTTCCACAGCTTAAACTATAAGCTTTTGAGGTTTTGAACCAAAGCCATGGCCACCTTCCTTGCTTTCTCTCTACCACTCGCCACCCTCATCCTCTCTCTCCTCCTCTTGTTTCACTCCTCCGCAGCCACCCCCAGAAAGCTTATCCAGGTCCAGCAGCAGCCCGTAATCCTTAAGTACCACAAAGGGCCCCTCCTCACCGGTAACATCACCGTCAACTTCCTCTGGTACGGCCGCTTCTCCGCCACCCAGCGCTCCATCGTCGCCGACTTCCTCCTCTCCCTCTCGGCCGCTTCTCCTCCGCCACCCCCTTCCGCGGCCTCCTGGTGGCGCACCACCTCCCTCTACGGCGGCTCCGTCCCCCGCCTCTCCCTCGGCCGCCAGCTCCTCGACGACCACCTCTCCCTCGGCAAATCCCTCTCTCCCTCCCACCTCTCCCTCTTAGCCTCTAAACCCGGCACCCACCCCGCCGAAATCAACGTCGTCCTCACCTCCGCTGACGTGGCCGTCGACGGCTTCTGCTCGAGCCGGTGCGGGACCCACGGCCCGCTCCCCGGCTCGGCCGGGTTCATCTGGACCGGCGACTCGGAGGTCCAGTGCCCGGGCCAGTGCGCCTGGCCCTTCCACCAGCCGCTCTACGGCCCCCAGACCCCGCCGTTGGTCGCGCCTAATGGCGACGTTGGGATGGACGGCGTCATCATTAACCTCGCCACCTTATTGGCCGGAGCGGTGACTAACCCTCACGGTAACGGCTACTTTCAGGGGCCCGCGGACGCGCCGTTGGAGGCCGTATCCGCGTGTACCGGGATATTCGGGAGCGGGGCTTATCCCGGATATCCCGGCCTGGTCCTGGTAGATAAAACCACTGGGGCCAGTTACAACGCGAGGGGATTGGACGGGAGGAAGTATTTGCTGCCGGCGATGTGGGACCCTAAGACGTCTCAGTGTTCCACCCTCATGTAGAGGTTGGAAGTTTTAGATGCTCTTATATGTGCTCTTTATTTTTCACATAATGGTTGCTATATAAATGCAAGCAGAATAAGATGTTGGGCCCACTAACCAAAGGGGGCCTAGAAGAATGTTGAATGATTTGTAATGTTTTCTTGGTCAGCAAACTTAACTTTATTTGGACTACAAATTTGAAGTGATTTTAAGATATCCTTTTGAGGCTTCTTGGATGTGTTTGGGCAAATATATTTTTTTTTTTTGAAACAGCCTTGGTGGATGGAAGTTCTTGTAATAGTTCTAGTCTCAATTCTCATTAAATTAATTTTCTAAAAAATATAAAAGATCTTTTATTCTAATTTTTTATTAGTTTTTTAATCAGTGAGCAGCCTCTAATGAATAATATTAGGTAAGATGCTCATCAATCTAATGAATAATAATGACTCCTAAAAGGAAACATTTGAAAGAGACCATAAAATATGATGAGTGTAAGGTAGAAGCTCTCGTGCCCAAAATATTTCCTTTTTCTCACTCTATATTCCCAAAAGGTTAAGCCTGCTAGTAACCTCTTTTTGTTCAAGAATATTATAAACTATGTCATAACCTTTCAAACTATCACTAAGCGTAAAAGTTAGGTATATTTTTCCTATACAAGGTTCCTAAGTGAACGCACTAATTATTAAATGCTATAACAATCCAAATCGGACGATACGGAGCGTGCCGCACCATACCAGTCGGTTTCGGTATCCAATACAAATTGCATACCGATACTTGGTACGCTAAAAAAAATTAGTATTGTACCGAACTAATACCGTGCTAGTGTAGTACCAAGATGGTAAACCTTGGAACTAATAGAAATTAGATTAGTTTTTGATGCGGGCTGAAGATGCTTAATCATGTGGTCTGATGATCCAAGCCCTTTGAATATTAAATTTCATTACCAAAGGCATAAATTGAATGTTGAAATATGCCAAATATCACCAAGTATAGAAAGACATTAGGGATGCACTGAGAATCATGATGCAGCAAGGCCAAGGACCAAATTTATATGGCTCTTGGGCAACATCTAGACGTATTCAAGGCTTGAATGATGAAACACATGGAGTGACACTTGATCAAAAATGTCTAACGAAAATAAGTTTTATAAAGCTATGCAATTATAGGTTAGAAAATCAAAATAATAGTAGTCCTTTGCACATCTATCTAAGAGATAGCATTACCCTAGTTAGTACAAGTTGAATTTCAGGCTCAACAGAAGCTCAGATAAGGCGATTATGGGCAAAATACTAATGTAGTGTCATTGTAGATTAACACTAGGAATTCGAAGGCAAGGGCAATACCATCCAATAAAGTGACTTCAGATCCAAACTAAGTTCTAGAGGCTGAAACTCATCGCAGTTTTATTCTAGGTCAAAGTAGAAGATATCCAATGGCAGTTAGCTAATGTTCCATTTGATCAAATCAGATGGCAGTAAGTATACCAACAAAATTATTTTGCTAGTAGAAGCGCTCCTATTGGAAGGTTAATTATTCTAGTCATCTTAGGACTTTATTTTTCAGTGTTTCACCAACTCTACGGACACCTACTTGTCTCCGGTCAATGTAAGAGATCTCAAATTCTATAAGTACCCCTTATGTGCCCTGTTTTCATTAGTGAAAATAAAGTTTTCTCTTGGGTGCTATTTTGCTACACCTTCGTTGTATGCTAGGTTCTACACGGGCTCTGGTGTATTCAGGGAATGACAGTGCCGTTGGCTGATGAAGTCTTAGTCGTAACATGCTAGGTTCTACACGGACTCTAGTCTTCCCCATTTTGGTTTCGAAGCTAGTTTTGTTTTGTTTTGTTTTGTTTTTTTGTTTTTTTTGGCCGAAACGGTTGTATCATACAAAGTAGGTACGGAAACAGCTAAAATAGTCGAAAAATAACTAATTCTGAAGCATATCGGGCAACTTTCTCTCTCTAATCTAACGAGTTTCACCGGAGTGGTTGGCCATATATGGAACCATCTAATCCGCGACTCCATTGGCCTCTCAGTACACATGCTTCGCATGAAAGATTATTCCATCATAGATCATTACCTGAATATCTCTAAGCAGTGGGTTATAGTCGCCCATCCCACTCTCACTCTGCTAGATTCAGCCAATAACCATCGCCAAATCTCTCTTTAACATAATTGCTCTAATCTGTAGAGCATGTAGCTTTAGGCCTTTCCTGGAAGTGCAAATTCTATTGCTAATCCTATACAATAAGCTTTAAGTCATTACAAGTAAGCAACAATTTCTATATCTTATTATGCTTTGAATGCTTGTACCTAATTCAATAAATTTGAGATCAATGTCCTAACATTAGTTCTACTTCTCCTCCACATTATTTTTTACCTCTAAAAAAAAGATAAAGACTCCAATTACTTTTTTTTCAAATCTGTCTATGCACCGTTATAGTAAAATTAAATTTCTAAACCAAGTACAGAGTAGCTGACATAGCATCATTCTACGACCTAGCTTATCGCGCAGGACTGTACCACAATGTATAGCAAATTAAACTGAACTTTTGAATATTTTACAACCTTAGCAATATATTTTTTTCTCTATGATAAATATAGCAATAGAAAATTCTTACTGATTTTGTTGATGTAGGATGGGATTGTTAACTCCTAACTCTGTTACTTCTCAATACTTCAGCCACTTAGCATTTGTTTAAAAGAAAAGAACTGATAAATCAAGGCTCATTAACAATTTTCCCCAAGTATCACATTTCATAGTGTATACAGGAGATAACCAATCTGATGCACTTTGGAACCGATCTCTGCTGACAAGACGAACCGGCTAATAAAAGCTTACCATCTAGCCATAGGCTGATCATTCAAAGCTTGCTGTATGGCCAATTCAAAAAATGCACGGAGAGTCCTCTTTATTTCAAACTCTCTCCGTAGATGGTAACAATTCGACCATGATTGCTAACTATTTCCAAGAAGCGTAGGTGAGGTTCATAGATGAGATATATGGTTCGTGGCCTTATCAACCGGCATATAGACTTAAATTACTCGACGAGAGGCTTCGATACTCTCCTATATAGTGTATTTCTGAGATTCTTTTAGGTAAGTTTTCTTTCGACTCGCATACGCTGCTTCTCTGCCCTCCTAATCATCATCTTGCTGAGTCGTGTCTAACTTGGACATTAGATGATCCTCCGTCGGATACACTCCAAGAGAGAGATTTTTTTATTTTTGTTGTTTTAGGTAGGAGCCAGCTTTGGAGTGCCATCCAAAGCCGTTCCTCTATCGTTCAATGCTCGGGTCTAGTCGCTTTCCGGCAACATAATCTATAATATTCAATTCTAGAGGATGGAGATGTTGCTACATGTAACTTTGTCTTATCGAAGGGGGAAAAAGTTGTATCTACATGCGTTGATGATCCGTGCATGCATTTATGCCATCACCAGAGATTCGAACAATCCAGTATCTAGTCACCGACGAGCAGCGTTCATGCGAAACTCGTGCCAATGAAACCCCTGCACTCCTGATCTTATCCGCCCCTCCATCAACTCGTCGCCCCACACGTGTCCCGGAGAGCATGGCGGCCGCCGGGCTTTGAGGAGTCCCGCCGTCTCCGCCCCAGTCTCGTCCCTTTCTCCCTTAAAACCATCGTAAACGCGGACCACCACGTGCGAGAACGTCCATCGATCCCTTCCCTTCGCTTCCTCTTCCCCTATCGAGCACCCATCCTTTGACCCGCTCCATGTCGACACCATCACCTACACGACTGTGTGCGAGTCTTGCACGCGTGACTGCGATGCGTATACATTTATTTTCGTTAATGGCGATTATGACTAGTGGGACCCACCTTAATGATGATGCCAGGGTCCATTGCGGGAAGATACTGCGACCTATTAAATTCGTTTAAGGGTATAATTAAACGCAGAGATGGGTGGGAAGAGGAAAGCTTCGAGTCCCAAAAAATATGTCCCAAAGAAGAAGATGAAGGAGGCTAATCTTTTTTAATATATAATTCCAGGTGAGGTTAACCTTTTCCGTGTCGGCTGAGCTTATCTAATTAGCTGTGGGTCAGCCACGCAAAGGACTGTGGTATAGGAGGCAAGGCAAAATCCATCGCCAGCGACCCAAGAAATTTCTCATTGAATCTTAAAATATGTGGGATAAAGCACGCAGAGATTCTCCGTGCTCCCACGTTTTAATTTGTCCGGAAACTTTTGCCAAGGTACTGTCCTTGGTCCACTGTTTACAGTACGCTGGTAATATCATTCCATAACTTTGGTAAAAATAAAGGAAAAAGTGTCACACTTTTGTTGTTGGTTTTTTTTTTTTCCCAGAGGGTGAAAGAAACTAAAAACTGTTAAAATTATAATAACTTTCCGAAATGCTGAGCAGCAAAAAGAAACGATCTAATCAGCAGTTTAGTTCATCTTTCGAAGGACGTGCCTAACCTCGATCGATAGTCCGACACTTCTGTAGCATCGGTCGCATGTCGCACAAAAGCGGATGCTCCACCACCTTCTATCTCTCTATGTCTAAAGGTGATCAATTAAATCAATGAAATTCCTCTTCAGAATAATTTCGTTAGCCTCCAACACATGTCTCGCATGAGATAGCCCCTCCCATGCAGCCCTAGCTCCGCCCCAAATGCGAAGGTCTCAACGGAACGACATCTCCTGCAGCAATCAGCCTAGCGCTATGATCTCTGATTATAAATATCATACCTGTCCAATCTCTATTGGCGAGCAAGCTTTTATCGAAATTGATCTTAAGATGACCAGAGAATGAAGCCCCAAGATATTAGCAAAAAAATAATAAAAAAAAGGATAAAAACAAATCTGGGCACTATCTATCACGTTTTAGTTTTAAGTAATTGATATATGTATATATATATAATATATATAGTTTGCCTTTCGACAGAGGTGCTTAGCTTGGGGAGGGAAGTGAGGAAATAATGAATGCTGCAAGTGAAAGTAAATAGTTCCTCCTCGACGCGTGCGTCCTTTTCAACTAATGAATTTGCTTTTGCATTAAACTATGAGACACGTGACAAACATGGAACTTTGAGTTTCTTAAATATAATTCATGTTGAGGTGATCATTGTGCGGTTGTAATTTGTAATGTTGCTAGAATTTTGATGGTGATAAGCTTTCTGAGTAATGTTGTATGATGGATGATGTGCTTGATGAGAGAAATCGAAGCATGTAGCAATTGGACAAGAGTTTCCATACCATTTGGAAGGTTTGCATCCTTGAAAAGATATTTTTTTTTCTTTCCTTAGCTGCTAAAAGATTGGGGGATTTGACTATGTATTTCAAAATTTGGAAAAAAAAATCTTGGCTGATTCCTTAGCTGCTAATTACTTATTTCTGTCATGTCCTTATTCTCACTAAATTTTAATTAATGAAAAAATCAAATTGAGAGACAGATCACCCATTTTCAGCTCATTTTGAGCTATTTGGAGAAGGAAGCAAATCTTCAAAAAAATTAGTTTGGTCTGAGATATAAGGACATAAGGCTCGGGCTCTGCATATAAGAAAATTAATGCTTCGTACTTGGAACGATTGTTCCTTGGTTTGCGAAGACAACCCATCTTTTAAATTACAAATTCTTAATTCTTTGCTTTTTAGCTTTAGTTGGAACTTTGTTGTTCCTGTTTGTGACTTTATCTTTATTCCAAGAGCTTAAATCTTATGGCCCCATCCTTTTCTCTCTCTCAAGAAAAAGTAAAAAAAAAAAGAAGCAAAGTTTAGAACCATGCAGACTTAGAACTTTAGTTATTGCACACATGATTTTGCTGTTGGGGCTGGAAGCTATATATATTTAACTTTGCGTTAATGTTACAACCTGCGGAATAAGTTAGTGTTACCTATTCCATTACCCTAGCACTTGCCATATGTTATTGTAAATGTAATCGATGTAAAAGGAAGAGCATTGTAATGTAAAATCAACTAATTATAAAAAAAATTGCTAATTGAAAACCATTTGAGTATACATATGGATGAAAACAATCATTGAAGTTTGGCGTTACGATAACATAAAGCTTTTTCGATTTTGAAAGTAAATGCTGCAAACGAAGATATCTATAAATTCTAGATATTGTGCATTTGAAAAAGGATGATCTAATTCGTGAGGTTTCTACCACCGCAAGATCTAGGAAGAGTTAAATATACAATCTTATCCTACCATGCCGAGAGACTATTTCTATAATTTACATCCATGATGCCTAAATCATAATGAAGTAACCTCACCATTGTGTGTTTAACTTAGGAGAAATCTTGCATGCTTCATGCTTTTAGCAAAGTGAGACACCAATTATATATATGCAGGAGGCATTATACTGGAGCAAGAAAAAAAAGGAAATGACAAGTTTGATGCTTGTATAATAATAAGTACTTGGCAAGCGGTTTGGGTTGGTAATTGAGCTGCTATTAAAAAATGATCTCCTAGAATCATTTGGATGGATATATAAACCCTAAATCGTGACCGAACCAAACTGGTCCCAAACATTAATTTGGACAAATGAAACCTCCAATGGACCTGAACATATTTGTACTGTAGATATTTTATTTGCCCACAGATTATTCCAAGTTCAAGCACGCCATGGGGGTGTTCAGCGGTTGACACAATAATACGACCCACAGTCTTGGTGTCTTCCAGGATCCAGCCCACCTTGAGCTCCCTTTGGAAACGTTCCGAGCATCCCATGTTTGAACTTGGCTCTCTTCGAACGCTCATCAATGGAAATGGCAATAAAAACAGCTGTTATACTAAAGAGATGGTGACTGGAAATGGAGTCCCTTCTCTATCTCTTCTCCTATGATGGAATAAACAACTGTGGCAAGGGGAACGAACGGTGTGGAAAGCGCGGTTCAAGAAGGCTATTCTGGTAGTTTCAGCACTTACGTTCTTATCACAATCCTCGGCTTTATTTATCCCTTCCCTATCACGTCATCGATTTCTACCAACCCCAGGCCCTGTGCAAGGGCAGGCTTTGCCTTTCTCGATCTTCGAGGAGCGAATCCTGTCACCTCTAGTCTCTAGACGCCTTGAAGAGATTTTTCAGACCGCATCCAAACGTTAACCGACCCGGAACAGATCCATTTCCGAAGACGCGAGAATTGCTCGTGGAAATGCTTAAATGACAACTCAATTGAATCCAGATCATGGAACCATGTATGAATATTTATACTTTCTTCATCAATTCAAGGTATTGATTTTTGTTTATGATATCTAGCAATACAATATAAAAATAGTTGTGCCAAAGATATTAGCATTAATTATAACGTGAAGACATCGCAAATATGTAGATCTTTTCCAAACAGATCATGTATGTTATAGATTCGACATATACAAATGATAACTTCTCAAGATCTAGATATGGCCTTCAAAAAGACAATTCATGTCTTAAATACTTGTGATTACGGCCAAGTACTTACATGACATGTGAAGAAATATCCAATCTTAGCCGCCCAATTAATTCTAAGGACTCGGTAATGTGCTTCTTTACGCAAGAATAATGAATGCCTTGCATTGGACCATCAAGTTCAACCCAAGGCGGGTCCAGTCTCAAATGGATCCAAGAGTCCTTCAACCAACCCAAGAGATATTCTCCTCCACTTCAGTGCGGTGACCAGATCCAAAAAGCTTCTTCCTTGGAACCACCTTTCCCAATACCCACCACCCGGTCCAACCCCAGTTGTAAAATTACCCACCTCGGCGGTCAAGTCTACGTGGTTCTCATCGTCGTGGCCTCCAGCTGTTTCTCCCTTCCCCTCTCTCTTTCTCTCTATCTCTTCCCTATATAAATGCCTACACTTCCTCTCCTTCGAAGCCAAGCGAAGTTCTAGCCACCAAAAACCGCAGGGTTGTGAGGCCCCTCTCCCTCTCTTTCTATCCATGGATATGTCGCAAGCTTTCTCTCTCCCTATGACTCTCCTCCTCCTCTTCTCTCTCCTTCTCTTCCATTCCTCCATGGCCGACCCCAGAAAGCTTAGCCTAGTCCAGCAGCAGCCCCTAGTCCTCCAGTACCACAACGGCCCCCTCCTCACCGGTAACCTCACGGTCCACCTCCTATGGTACGGCCGCTTCTCTGCTTCCCAGCGCTCCATCATCGCCGACTTTGTCCGCTCCCTCTCCGGCGCTTCTCAAGCGGTTCCCTCCGCCGCCTCCTGGTGGAGCACCACCGCCCTCTACCGCGGCGCCGCCTCCCGTCTCTCCCTCGGCCGCCAACTCCTCGACGAGAAATATTCCCTCGGGAAATCCCTCACCTCCGCCGACCTCGTCACCCTCGCCGCCCGCGCCGGCCACCACCGCAACGCCGTCACCGCCGTCTTGACCTCCTCCGACGTCGCCGTCGAGGGCTTCTGCATGAGCCGGTGCGGGACCCACGGGTCCGCCCCGGCCGGCCGCCGAGGCCGCGTCCGGTTCGCTTACATCTGGATCGGCGACTCGGAGGTCCAGTGCCCGGGCCAGTGCGCCTGGCCCTTCCACCAGCCCATCTACGGTCCACAGACCCCGCCGTTAGTCGCGCCTAACGGCGACGTCGGCATCGACGGGATGGTGATCAACCTGGCCACGCTGTTGGCCGGGACGGTGACGAACCCCTACGGCGACGGATACTACCAGGGTCCGGCGACGGCGCCGTTAGAGGCCGTGACGGCGTGCACGGGGGTGTTCGGGAGTGGGGCCTACCCGGGTTACCCGGGGAAGACGCTGCTGGACCCCGCCACTGGGGCCAGCTATAATGCGAGAGGATTGGCTGGGAGGAAGTACCTGCTGCCCGCCATGTGGGACCCAAAGACATCGCAGTGTACTACGCTTGTGTAGGGATTTAAGATGGTGCAAATAATTCCGTATTTTTTTTATGTTATATATATTTACTGTGCAAAGAAAGATAGAAGGGGAAGCAGGGGTAGCGATTTCAAGTTTTGTACTTGATGTTGTGGTGTAATATTATGAAGCATATAAGTGTAATTGTGTTGTTGTTGGTTAGTATGTGCATGGAATGAGATATTTGATTTGGAGTATGGATGAGCACTCATGAGATGACCTGAGTGATGTGGATGTTTAATGGTTTTGGATGCGAAGTTCTTGGTTGCCACATCATTATTTATTTTACGAGGCAGGAGTCCTACGCTTGAGATGGGTCTGATGTGCACTGTTTAAGTTGGGAACTTTGTCACTTGTACTACCTAGTTTCCTAGTCTCGGCACCCTTAGAGTGAGGTGGGTAATTTGTTGTATGATAGTATATAACGTATACTTCTTATGTTGTATGATAGTATATAACGTATACTTCTTATATTCTTTATATATATATATTATTGGTATATCCGTATCTCATACAACATGTATGTGAGTACTTTTAAGTTGGCGAAGAGATTTAGAAACATTTAGTTGTACCGTATTATATTTTTGAATTTTGAAAGATGGAGACTATGGAGTCAGCTGCACTGTATTATATTATGAATTTTGAAGGATGAAGTTTTAAATTTGAAATATTATTGCACTATGTACCATATAAAATTGGAATTATGGTTTTCACAATGGATGTAAGGTTGGCTTCTCTCTCTCTCTCTCTCTCTCTCTCATTCTCATGGGGAATAATTAAGAAAGTTTGCTTGAAGGTCGATCTAATATGGCTATCTCATGGATTATGACCTTGCATGTCGTTGTTTAACCAATTAAGCCATCTTATCGCTTAACATAATCCAATGTCCAAACAAATTCAAAATAACCTGTCCTTTGTGGCAGAGTACATGCCTGGCAAATTAAAAAAATCTTCAAGTTTTTGCACGTTTCTCGAGAAGCAATGTGAGCTCATCTGATTGGCCAGCTGGTGAAGTAATTATTCATAGCAGTACGGTAGGGACTGTTCTTTTTGCCGCTAAAAGAACTCTAGCTATGGCTTTGATTGTATCTTTTTCTCGAGACTAAAATTTCGTACTCAGAGGGGAACAGAGATGTGTCAAACCCCACCTAAGGGTGCGGTAAGCGGAAACGAAGTTTCTACCCGCAATTTTTACATCATTGAACATTTCTTCTCCATCGGAATATTTCACCACTACTCCCATCTAAAAAAAAATAACTTGGGAAGAATCGGAGGTGCAAGACTTTAATTTTTTTCTATTTGTGTGTGTGCAGTGGGGTTGGGGAGAGCGGGCTGGAGATTGTTCTATGTTTCTTAGCAATGTTTTATAAGAATTACTAATCCTAATTTGGAACTTTCAATCCCTTCCTAATTCATGTCCGAGTTAAAGTACATGTATTTCAAATCATCTATATAGGATTGCTGGGGTAATACAAGCCGCCCCAAAGCACATGAGCACGTCGCGGAACATGTGAAGAGGAGCACCTGGCTCCCGACCTTGGAGGCGCCCGACTTGGCGCCCGATTAGGTGCCCAATCTAGGAGCTCACCATCTCGGATTTCCGACCTTGCCGTTCACCTACTACGGTCACATCTTTCCGAAGTCCGATCAGGGATCATACCCTGCCACCGCCCCTTACATTTAATCCGCGTGGCTCTTGAAGACCTCTAGCTTACTCTACAATTAATGCGCGTCTCCGGCTTACTCAACAATTAATGCGCGTGACACCTACTGTCTACGGATCTCCAGTTCACCACGGCAAATTAGCTCGGCCGCATCCAGTCGGCCGTGACAACTTTCTGACTCCGACCTCAAAGAATTAATTCGGCTGATCGTGCGACATGTTCAGTTGTACTGCAGTCTCGTCTTATCACATCACAGGTAACCCAGCACCCCTCTATAAAGGGAGGACTCCTCCATTTTAGAGGGGGCAGGCGGACAGAAACTCTGATACACACTGTTTTCTCCTCGCATACACTTGCCCCCTTTGACTTAGGCATCGGAGGGCCGACACCGAAAAATCCGGCCATTGGCTTCCTTGCAGGTCTAGCGGAGGACGCCGCCCGCCGACGGAACGCCGCCTGCCAGCGCCTCGCCGGAGCTCCACCTTCTCGGCCGACCGGTCGCACCCGAGTCCAGTTTCCAGCAACAATTGGCGCTAGAGGAAGGACCCGAGTCGCGACCATGAAGTTGAGAAGCAAGAGAGTCTCTAACACCTCCCGACGTCCCCCACCAAGTCCGGAGCGTTCCGTCCGAAATTCGCCACCTCCGGCCGGTTCAGCCCTACAAGTTTAGCCGGAACAGTTCAACACCCTAGTGCAGCAGGTTCAAGCCTTGGTCGCGGCCGTCCAAGGCTTACAATGCGAGGGAGCCCCACCGGTGCGGCCTCCACACGCCCGGGTCCTGCCGGCGCCTCCTCCGAACGGACCGGCGTGCCAAGGCCAGAACCTCCCTAGCTCCTCACAGGCCAACA
>JAOXJJ010000914.1:5341627-5365097 GCA_025769935.1 Phoenix roebelenii
AAGAAAAATAAAGATATGTTAATAGTGCAGATTTATGTAGATGATATTATTTTCGGTGCTACTAACAATCGTCTTTGTGAAGAGTTCACTAAATTACTGCAGAGTGAATTTGAGATGAGCATAATGGGAGAGTTAAACTACTTTCTCGAACTTCAAATCAAACAATCTAAGAAAAGAATTTTCATCAATCAAGCTAAGTACATCAAAAAAATGCTAAAAAAATTTGATATGGATGGAAACAAGTCAATTGGCACCCCCATGAGCTCATCATGTAAACTAGACAAAGATGAATCATGAAAGTCAGTAGATCAAAAGTTGTATAGAGGTATGATCGGGTCATTATTATGTCTTACAGCAAGTGGACCTGATATCATGTTTAGTGTATGCATGTGTGCTAGATAGCAATCTAATCCTAAGGAATCACACCTGTATGTAGTTAAAAGAATTTTTAAGTATTTAATAGGAACAAAAGATATAGGATTATGGTACTCTAAAGAATCAAGCATAGATATAATAGGGCACACTGATTTTGACTTTGCTGGTTGTAAACTTGATCTTCCCACGTACCCAGGGTTAGTCCGGGAATTCTATGGCACCATCACACGGGGTGGCGACGGTATTCAAGGGAGGGTAGCCAATGTCCCTATCTCCATCTCGGAGGACCTCATTGCATGAGTCCTCTATCTCTCTCGTAAGGGTACAGCTTCCACTTACCCCTCTGATAGATCCGAGGCCCTTACGGCCATTCTAGGGAGAGTACCCCAGTCCTCTATTGAGGAGGTCTTCGCAAATCAGCTCTCTACTGAAATGCGCCTCCTACTGAGTATTATTTCTCGCACCCTGCTCCCTAAAATGGGTAGATTTGACTTTATTCCTAAGAGAGACCTAGCTATCATGTTCCACATCCTACATGACGTCCCTCTCAACTTTTCTAGACTCATTTACAGTCATATTTGTGATCCCCGAGAAAAATCAAGATTGAGTCTTCCATATGGTATGCTCTTCACCCTGATCTTTAGAAAATTAGAGGTCCCAATCCCTGAGAGGGAACCCTCTTGTTCACTTCGCTACACTGACCATATGGGCGAGGAGACTCTCCACCGAATGGGATTCCATAAGGTGGAGGGTACCTGGGTTAGAAAAACTTCTTCTACTATGCCATCTGATCCCTCTGCTCCTCACTCTCCCACTTCTGAACATGAACCGGATACCTCCGCAGATCCCTCCACCTTTCCATCCTCTGCTGGCCCACCATCTTCTGCCGATCCTTCATCCACTGTACCACCATCTCAGCAGCCCCTTGAGGTTAGGCTTAGTGGTGAGCAGCTTAGAGCTCTGAGGGATGATATTTTGAGAGAACTGAGTACAACAAGTACACCCTCCACTAATCTGACCCCCTCCACTGTAGCAGTGTCAGTGATGGTTGCTGAAGTTAAGGAGGAATTATCCAATCTGAGAAGTCTTATTTAGGGTCAATAATGAGACTCTCAGAAATTAAGGAAGACACGAAGCAGATGCAAGATTCAATAAGATCGAGCTACTGAGGCTAAATGAAGGAGCTGAAAGAGTAGCAAACGCTGTTATCAATAAGCTTGACGCGAACATTGAAAACGTAAACCAGCTGACCCAAACCCACAATAGGGCTACTTTAGAAATTATTCAGCAATTGGGAAATATCTCTGACGGAGTTCGTTTGCTTCTGGAGTGTCAGCGAAGAAATTTGGGAGCTTCATCTTCTTCTAGACGTCCACCTCCCTAAACTTGTATTTCCTTAAAAATCATATGAAGTTCTTTTGGACTTTCAATCATTGTACTCAATTTTGTAATACTTACAATGAATTGAAAAATCTTGTCTTTATCTAAGAATTTGTGTATTTGATGTGTTTTGTATGCTTTTTGTGTTGAGTATTAAGTACTTTTTGAACATCTTATATGTATTCAAGCTTACAATAAATGAAAAGCATATATTTTTGTCTCATCTTGTATGTTTTGACTCTTTGATGCTTCACCTTTTTGCTTCGATGACAAAAAGGGAAAGAACATATGATATATTGTAAATAAAGGGAATCATTAAATAAGAAAACTTTGAAGCAAAATATGATTTGTTCTTAGTGGATTCGATACCTCGAGGTTCATTATTCCTCCGTTGGGGCTCCTCAAGGAGAAATCTTCAGAATCTATTCAAGAGATATTCGGAGATTAGTTGAATCATATTCAAGAATAAATCATCATATTTTTCCTTCTATAATTAAGAACTTAAGTTCAAGTTTACAACATTAAAAGAAAATTAAAAAAAAACTTGAGCAAAGTTCAAACAAAATTGAATGCACATGTTGAGAGGAAAAATCTGAAATTCTAAGAAAGCAAATTCATTAAAGACATATAAGTCAAACAATTGTTTGTATGATTTGATGGCTTATATAATTCTAAATGAAACGGGGAGCTTTAATTTTCAGAAATTACTGACTCATACCCTTCAATTTTGGATACACTAAATAACTAGACATTTGATTTCATTTTAAAACTTTACCTTGAATCATTTCATGAATGAGTAATTCATTTTACAAATACTCAATGTTTTATCATCATAAAAAAGGGGGAGATTGTGGAGTGATTGAGTAAATTCCTAATTGATTTTGATGAACTCAAAGCATTTGAGTATGTCTTATGTTGTTCTAATGAATTCAATCTAGTGTTTCAGAAAATTTTTTATTAAATTCTGTTTAAGTTCCTTGAGCTTTGGTTCAAAGTATATTGGTTAAGTATTGAACTTTATTCGAACCAAAGTCTGCATCACGAGTCGACTCCTAAACCTTGCGAGTCGACTCCTATACACTTGGAGTTTCTAGCACAAGCTCGAGTCGACTCCGGAACTCTTCGAGTCGACTCCGACTGAGAACAGACAGAAAGATAGAACGATGAATTTTGGATCCTGTTAACGAGTCGACTCCAAAGGTTGCGAGTCGACTCCGATGCTTGGCGAGTCAACTCTAGATGGTCCCGAGTCGACTCCATGGCAAAGCTGACAAAAAGGTAGAATGTTAGTTTTTGAGACCCTGTCAGTGAGCCGACTCGCGAAGACTTCGAGTCGTCTCCCATATCAGTCGAGTCGACTTCCAGTTTATCCGAGTCGACTCCCAGAGAAAAGCAGTCTGAAAGGCAGAGACTCAGTTTCGGAGACCCTATGAACGAGTCGACTCCAAGTGTTTCAGAGTCGACCCCCAAGTTAGCCGTGTCGACTCCAACAAGGCCTGAGTCGACTCCGAGGCAGATCAGTTCAAAAGTCAGAGAATCAATTTTCCGATCTCTGAGAATGAGACGTCTTCCGAAGATCTCGAGTCACCTCTCAAGTCAGTCGAGTCGACTCCAAGTAAACCCGAGTCGACCTAAGGAAGAATAACAGAAAGTTGGGTTTCTGGAACCATGAGAACGAGCCGACCCCTAAGTGCCCGAGTCGTCTCCAGCTATTGGCGAGTCGACTCTAGTTTGGTCCGAGTCGACCCCAGGACGAGAGATGCACTTTAATTCAAATCTGAAATAGTGGGGGAGTCGTCTCCAGTAAAGCGAGTCGACTCCAGTAACAGACGAGTTGACTCCAGATCGCATGAGTCGACTTTGATCCCAACGGATAGATTGTCAGATTGTGCAGACGGATCAAAACGACTCTAAATTACTCTCTAAAGGCTATTTTTCGAAGGAAATCACTTAAATAGCTAGAGTGAACGGTAGTAAAGATCAAGAGAGTTATTCCTTTTGAGCGTTAATGGTTTTCAACCACCAAGAGCTTCCGTAGAGTAAATCCAAGCAAAAGAAGGAAGAAGTGCATTCAACTCAAACCCAACAGACTTCCTTCGCATTCAAGGCTCTACCTACTGTTCTCCATCCTTCGGCTCATTTAAGAGGAGGCTCAGAAATCGAGAAGCCCCACTTCCTCATCTCAAATTTATTTGAGGGCTTCTAAGTCAACCTTGCTTATATTGTTTCATATTTGCTTTTTTAGAAGCTTCTTCTTATGAACTTTAAACTCTTATTTTGTATACTTGATTCAATCAGGGGATTGAATCAAGGGTTGTAAGGTTTGTTGGTGAGCCAAAGATAAAACCAACGGTGTAAAATTTTGGTTGGTGAACCGGAGAAATCCAACTGGGTTTGATTGTAAATCCGGAAAAACAATCGAGTGGTTCTAGTCGGTGAGCCTGTCAAAACCGACCGAGTTCGTTGTAACCTTGTGGAAACAACAAGTTAGGTTGTGAGCTTGCAAAACAACCAGCTATAATCCTAGAGATTATAGTGAACTCCAAAGTGCGGCTTGGGGAGTGGACGTAGGAGCAAGAGTTGGCTCCGAACTACTATAAACCTTTCTGTGTTTGTATTGGTTGTTGTCTCTTTCTCTCTCTTCACTCATTACATCAAGTGATCTAACTAATTCACTTGTAATAGATTTAGTTAATCACTCACCTTATTTTTAATTGATCAATATTTAATTAAAACCCAATTCACCCCCTCTCTTGGGTTGTCTCCTTGGGCAACAAAGATGTTTTATCCTGGATTTTGATTCATGAAACTAACATTTGTATGATGCAAGAAGGATAATGATTGGATTGAAAGGTCTCTCCACTTGTGAAATGAGAAATTCAAGCTTCTTCTATGTGTGATTAGATGATGCTACACAGTGTAGCAGGATTTCTTCAGCTCAGCCGAAGGTCTCTCTTCCCTTTTAATGACCAGGGTGAATGAAGTTGGGGATACCTGATGGATGTGAAAATTGATAAAAGTGTTAAGGTTCAAAGGTGATCATCCGGTTCCCAATACCCTGATGAAGATGCGAGGGTCATAGAAGAATATAGACTTCAAGGCCTTGTTCAAGGTACTAACCTCTGATTTTATCCCTAATACTTGTTAACATGAAGAAATATCTAGAATCCTTTTTGTTTGAGCTGCAAATTCCGGATAATTTGTCTCTAAAACTTCTATCATGGAACAAGTCTCATCCTTAGCCCAGCCGAAGGTAATCTCGTAAGACCCACAGTCTAAAATTGCAACATCGCATTCCTAACAGATCATGAGATGTTGAAATTGCAAAACTAAACCTATCTACTTCAATCAAAAAGAAAAAAAAAAATCTAGCTACTTCAATTTAGTTTCTTAGCGAAAAATTGTGAATTGAGTTCTTGAATCTCTAACATCATTCCATACTGACAAATCCAAGAATCAATTGGCAACAACAGCAGATCCCAATTTGATCTGTGCATGAATATATACTTTCTTATATCGAACATTTACCACCATGGAAGTGGGTTATAAGTTCAACCTTATTCCTAAGTTTAAGTTATGCTAGGTGTTTAGGCTCGACACTAGCTTGCCCACCTATAATCCAGGCTATGCCCTGTTCCAAACCATATCCAAACCCCAAATTATGGCTCATGATCAACAATATTCTTTACATTTAAATACCACGTCCTATTAAGGATGGCAAGAAGTTGGTATCGGTTGAGTAGGCTATTGCCCCTACTTACTCTACAATTAGGAACCATGTATCTATACTTGTATACATCTCAAAGTGCAGCAGGATGAGTAGAGTTAGATAAGGTGGGTCGGAACGGAAAAAATTATAATTTTTTTCATACAAATCAAATAAATAAAAAATTATAAAATAAATCTCAAATGCTTTATATAATATTAAATTAAATAAAATTCAAAGACATGTAGCATAATAAATCAAAATTTTAATAATAATAAAAATAATAAACATAAATATTGTTCTTTAGGTCAAGAATTCTTTAAATTAAGAAATGTAATCGACTAAAAAAATGAATAACGAAGTCTTCTTCTTTTCCCTCGATTCTCTTCCTCCGAGCCCTCCTTCGCTTCCCAGAAAATAAAAATAAAAATAAAATAAATGGCCGGCGCCGAGCCCTCCTCCTCCCCTCCGCCCTCCCTCGCCGGTAGATCGCCGCTGCCACAGTCGGTCTGCTGCGCCTGAGGCGGCCTTATTGCGTCCGTGGCCTCCCCACCGCCGTGGACCGACGCCTCCCCGCCGCCAGCCTACCGCCCGATCCGTGCGCCGGCGATCAACGCGCCCTCCCAGAACAAGGCCATCATCCTCGCCCCCGTCCCGCATCCCCTGCCTGTCCCTCTAGCCTTCTCTCCTTACCACTTCGAAACTCCCTCCAAGCGCATCTCCTCTCCCGATGACATCCGCCGCTTCCACACCTCTGACGCCGGCCGCCGCTTCCTTGGCTTCGTCGCCGCCCTCTCCCATTCCGTTCGTGGCCGCAAGCTCTCCGACCCTGTCCCCCCCCTCTCCCAAACCCTCACGTCCCTCGTCTCCCTCCTCCAAACGCTAACCTCCTGGATTGACGAGATCCCCCCACTCCCCCACCCCGCCCGCTACGGCAACCCCGCCTACCGGTCCTGGCACGCCCGTCTCTCGGCCGAGGCCCGCGCTCTCCTCCCCCTCCTCCCTTCGGACGAGCTTAGCTCCGCCGCCGAGGAGCTCCTCCCCTACCTCCTTGACTCCTTCGGCAACGCCTCCCGCATCGACTATGGCACCGGCCACGAGACCAACTTCGCCGCCTTCCTCTACTGCCTCACCCGCCTCGGCCTCATTCGGGAGGAGGACTGCCCTGCCCTCGTCACCCGGGTCTTCGTCGCCTATCTTGAACTCATGCGCAAGCTCCAGACCACATACTGCCTCGAGCCCGCCGGATCTCACGGCGTCTGGGGCCTCGATGATTACCACTTCCTCCCCTTCATCTTGGGCTCTGCTCAGCTCAGCTCATTGATCACAAGTATATGAAGCCCAAGTCGATTCACAACCAGGACATTCTTGATAACTTCTCTCATGAATATATGTATTTGGCCTGTGTTGCCTTTGTGAAGAAGGTGAAGAAGGGGGTTTTCGCAGAGCACTCCCCGATGCTTGATGAGGAAGGTGAACAGCGGGATGCTGAAGATGTATAAAGCTGAGGTGCTTGAGAAGGTGATGATCATGCAGCATTTTCTCTTCAGATCACTTATCAAATGGTAAAACCTCCATCTTCCCTGTGGCATTTGATTAAATGTGTGCTTCATCTTCTCTGACACATTAAATCGCTGCAATCCGTTTGATGAAGTTAGGCTTTTCTTTGTGATTATGATATAATGTGGACTTGAGCTTGTTAATATTCATTCTAGAATTTTGTTTCTTGGGGTTTGTATTTTCCTCTACATCATCATATGAATATGGAAGGATGTTAATATCTTAAAAAGAAGGGGTTTGATTGGAGTCCTTAACAATATGTTGGCAGTGATGAGTTCTTGAGCTTGCAAATATTAGTAACTTATTCAAATAGCATGTGGGCTAGATAATCTCTGTTGTGTTTTGTAATAAATTAAAATAGATACTACGAGTGGAAGGACATGCAGGAGACAAGAAGTGCTCGTTATATGGTCGAATGAATGTGGAACCATATAAATAATGGATGATGTACTAAATGCTAGACACCTTTTTGTTTTTTTGTTTTTTTTTCAGGAAATCTTTAGTCAACTTAAGGTTGATCATACAAACAGTCTGCCATGATAACTTAATTATCATAAAAATGATTGTTGCTTTGTTCTGATTGCTTGGAAATGTAGGGGCAAAGCCCAAGGGTGATTTTAAGAAAAGGTGGCTATGATGCTTTGTTTGAAGAAGAATCAAGGGGATGCTTAAGAATGTATGCCCTTGGAAGTACTTTTGGTGCTTGAAGGCAATCAATCAATGGAAGCTGCTTGTATGATGCTGATGACAGTTCATTTTGTAGATTAGCAAATAATCTATATGGATTAGTTACTCAACAAAAAATTGTAACCATAAAAGTGCTAAAGAGAAGTGGCGTAATAATGAATCTTAGATTGGGAGGCTTTGAATTAGGGAATTGTGAAATAAGGACATTGATCATGCCAAATCATGAGTTGGTGGAAAGAAGTTTGGTGCTAGTATACGCTTAGTAGTCAATTAACAAAATTACTGTGCATAATGAGGTTGACTTGTAAAGTCCTTCGTCTATGTTAGAAAGAGGTGAGCAAAGTCACAATTAGATAATCCAAAAATTTTTATGCAATTGTTGTTGGTAAGAGATGTTTGATTGATAAAAGCCACTTATAGAGGAAATGCTAGCTGAATATTTTGACAAGGGTCTTATGAAAATAAAATAAATGAAAAAGGATCGAAGTTCGTTCTCATGTAGAAGAAATTATTTGTTGTAAACCTCTATGAATGTCCGGGCATAGAAGATTAAATTCATCAAAGTTGAGTTCCTAATGTTTGGTGTAGGATGATGAGTTAACAAATGGTAATGCAAGTGTCTTTGTGTTTGCTCGGTGTGCAAGGAAAGTTGCCTAAAAATTGGTAACCTAGAATGAAAATATGGAAAATAATATGTAACATGATAAGAAGCAAGCAATTTGCAAATTTGGAAAAAGAATGATACTAAGATCAATTATTTGGTTGGAGGAAGACCGCTTGTATTGAGGATGCTTGATAGTTATATAATATATATAATGAATATATACGTGTCCATCAAGTGAGCTGGTTTGTGCCAAAGCTCAATTTCTGGTCCCAGACTATTGGCACGAGGCTAGACATCCAGCCTATCCAAGCTCAACCTGGAGAGTAAACCTCTGCCCTAGGCAAGCTGGCATGACCCAATTAAACCATACTTCATCTATTGCTGTTATGTCATGGTGAGAGAGAAAGGAGGGGGAGGTATGGAGAGAGAAGGGTGAGAAGGAGGGAGTTTGTGTTAGTGGTAGGCAGGAGGGGAGATGTATAGAGGGTTATTGTGGATAGGTTTTGTAAATTATGGTGGTGAGGTTGGTGGGACCTAGGGGGTTATACAATCTAGGTGTGGCACAATGGGGATGAGGTGTTTATACGAAGGGGGCTAGAAAAGAAGATCCGATGTAGAGAAGAAGGGGGCTAGGAAGAGGATTGGTGGGAGATGGGAATAAGCGGGTGGTGGTTAGGAGGGAGAGAGAGAGACAAAGAGAGAGAGAGGGCAAGTTTCTCTCAAAACCTTCGCAAAGCGAGCATTATTAGAAATTATTATGTAATTATATTTTAATTTGATGTTGGGTGGTGCGAAGATGGGTTGGCATATAATCGAGTAAGACAAGGCTGGTGGGCTAATCGGGCTGGGTGGGTCAGGCCTAAAATGCATAAAATTTAACTAAAGTCCATCATTTGAGGGTATGGTGAACCATTTGGTGAAGCATAACTTGGGTGTTGGAGTTGAGTCAATACAAGTTAAGGGGTAAACTTAACTTATTAAGACTCCTAGATACGATAAAAGTTCTAGAGATTAAATAAGATCAAAATACCACCGAAATGGAATCAGTTATTGGCCGCTAAAATAGAAAATAGTGACTAAATTGAAAAACTGAACAAACTGAAAGTAAAATAAAATTCCAGCAATTTGAAGCTTCAAAACTTTGATCTAATCAATAGCTTCTGCTTGTGCATGTTCATGCCCACCTGATCTTTTATACAAAGTCTATGCATCATGTCCATCACCAAATCGTCATAAGTTGCTGCTGAAGTCCAATCTTTGTCCTTGAAATCATGTTCCCAGTCATCTTGATATGTCAGTGTTCGTACTCTATATGATTTGCATTAGTTGTTGGACATTGTTTTGCACAGTATCTTGAATGCTACTATGGAAAAGGATCATTACAGCATTCAATGAGCAATATTTACCGAACAGATGCCAACATTCAGTTCAACATCTGAATCTTTTAGCTGCTCGAAAAATGGCTTGTCAGCGTTACTTCTAGAGTTAGTTTCTTCGGTTGCATATCATATTTCCGAACAATGAGATCTTTGATAGGGAGATTTCTATACCTTTGATCTTCATCTTTATGTCCTCTTCGTTTTTGTCCTGATTCTTTTTAAGAATTTGATTTTGTTGATACAGTCACACAAAGTGGATCAGGGCTAAAACATTAGAAGTTGCTAATATAAATTGTTTGTCTGGGTTTGTGTGTCTCTTCTTCCGCTTGATTGAATCCACAATATAAGTAATTATCTCCGTGCAGTCATATAGCTTTCTTTTTTTCTAGTCGACTGAACCTGAAATCATGATCTTGTAGCATCTTCTCTATCACCTTGAGGCATGCCTCATATTGGTTGGTGAACTTGTCTGCTTACCAACTGCATAAACCACAACCACCTGCTGGATTGATGACTTTCATACCAAATTGATGTCAAGCCCAAATGAAATTAGGGATTGCACGAAATTCTTAGCATAGAATAGGTTCAGATCTGAATTCTGCAGACGGATTGATGTTTTTTTTTTTTTTGATTGTTGGTATGTAAAGGTTGAAGTTTTCGTTGCAGATCTGATTATCAGTCAGATATCTGATGTTTAACAGCAGTAATTGACATATGGAAATGGGGTTCTAATGGGTAGAAAAGAGCAGTTGGAAGAAGAATATAATAAGAAGATAGTGGAGAAAAAAGAAGGCCTGCGGTCACTTTTAATCGCAAAATAAAATCCATGGAATCTTTTTTTCCCAGCATAATGCATAACTCTTCTAAAAAGATGTCAGCTGGTTATCTTTCCCTATATAGCTAGGATCCTAAATAAGAAATGTTTAATGGAATAACCAACAACTAAAACCCCACAAATAATAATACCAATCAACCACTATTCTTAGACCTAATGATTCCTAGATATGATAAAAGTTCTAGAGACTAAATGACTAAAATACCTTCAAAACAGACTTGATTACTGCAAATGGTACTGTAGGACCAATAGTACTTATGGGTAGTACCCTACAATATATTGACCCACCAAAAGAGAAAATAGCCACTGAAGAAAAACTGAAAAAAACAACGCAATAAACTGAAAATAAAATAAAGTTCCAATAACTCTAAAGTCTAAAACTCTGATTGCATCAACAATCCATAAAGCTATGACAATCTTGCCAAAGCCAATTGTGGTGGTGTGGGGTAGTCAAGGTTTTAAATGCTGCTGGACGGGGCTGTCCCATTTCTCCATGGAGCGGGATGCTTTACGTATTGACACTTCGGATGGTAGATGCTTTGCATACTGCTGGATGGTCCATGTCCAAACCGTCTTGTCCCAACATGTGGGATGATGCCCCATCTTGACACTTAGGATGATGGGATGCCTCTCCATTCCATTGGTGTCTAAAACCTTGGGGCAGTTACCTTGATTTTTGTCGTCTCTCGAATTACTTTCTGGACTAATATTGAGCCATGGACTAGGCAGTTGTCATGTTTGTTGACAATGCCCTAATGGAGTTAATGGTGTGAGTGGCATTGTTAGGAGGAATGATAACCTCCTTAGCGCAACATGAAAGCTGATGTTTGATGCAGCCGCACACAAACAATGGAGGGATATGCTCATGCATATGCTTCTAGAATCCCCTTAGAGACTGGTTATTTTTGGGATGAAGGTTTTTTGCACCTTGACTTGGACGAGGGTTCTAACAAACACACCTTTCTTTTATCTTCCTTTATGATGATCTCCTTGCAAATGTCTAATTATAGGCAGTTCAGTTATTGTAGTGATGCAGAGGACCATTTCTACATTCCAATTTTCAAAAGATAGCCCAAGAATGAGGATTTGCACCAAGGCAAGGATGTAACCCATCAAAATCGAAGAAACCCCATCCAGACCTTGATGTTGTCCTCTAATGAAACTTGGATGAGAAAAATGAAGACATGGAAATTATCGTTCTTTTGCTATGCGCTTGATTCCCATTACAACCTCCATTTGGCTGTTAGATCATTTGCGACCAATCCACTTTGAGCTGTCTAGCCAAATACTTCCCACTAGCAAAAGCTTCCATGAATGCCATGCTGCCTACAGCACCTTTATAAAGTAGATTAATATGAAAAAAGCCTCTTTAATCATAGCAATCTCCTCCTTAGTGATTCCTTTCTATTCCCATCTTCTTTGCTTTTCCTTGGGCCACCTTGGCTTAGTTAATCTTTGTTTTTTTGTTTTTCTTATTTGGTCCACCTTGTTTTGAGGTGGAACTTCCATCACCTGCAATTGTTGGCTAATTAGCTTGTTTGCTTTTGTTGCATATGTTGTTTTCATCTTATTTCGACTTGAATATGGAAGAAAAAATGTATTCCTGACATTAACCTTGGATGCTTATTTACCACACCCATTGTCTTGCTCTTTAAGTCAATTTCTTTCTGACCATGTCAAGATATCTCTTATGGTTTGTTATTGAGTGTTTTGGAGTTATTTAAGAATGTTATTACTTTTATTGTTTCCTATGATTTTTTTGAGAAAAAGGGAGATAGACCCAGCTGCACTATAATGACCTAGGTCCCGGTACTTGAAGATGCAGTACCCAAGACTCAAACCAAGACCCACTGGTTGCTAAGAAGAGGGCGATGACCACTGGGGCAAGCCTGGTTCATATATTTTTTTCTTCTGATTAACTTGTTTTCTCCTAAGGAAATGACCTGCCTTTCCTTTCCTTGCTCCACATCCATGTTTCCTCATGAACATTTAAGATTTTATAGATAATTTTTTCTATTGTAACAGGATCCTTATTAAATTGAAATAATGTAAGGAAATGTGGTACAATGGCATAAATGTTTGATGAGAGCATCTATACGTTGATTATCTAAAGAAAACAAATGGGATGACAGTTTTGTAAATAATCGTTGAAGTATCAGATGTGGGAATAAGAGCACAGGTCAGATATTTCTTGGGGAACACTTTCACTAAAAGGAGTTTCGCTGTGATGGATTATATAATTGAAGGCTGGCTAATGGAAAATCCTATCTAAGCTTGTTTACCCATAGGTTATGTGTAGCTTGGCCTCTACTTTACCTAATCCTGCACCTATTTGAAAAGCTCCATTAGGAGACTGAGTCTTGAGCCAAGCACATATGCTCAGAAGACTGGCCCTTCTCTAATCTATTACTCCGCACACAACAAAGCACCTCATCATGGTTCACTCTTTGATTATCTTTGCTGCAATGACATTTAATACTCTGACCATGATAGACCTCTGGTCAAAAGAATTCCTCACTTCACTTGATGAGCAGTTATATTTTTCGGCTCCATAATTCCACTTTGATCTCATCCAGTCTCGGTAAACCAGTATATTTCTGTTGGTTGAAAACATTCAAGCAGATCTTGTGAAACCTTTGTGTTGATTAAATCTTGTTCTTGTATGACAAACATGAAACTTGCACTCCAGATACAAGAAACATTTCTAAACCAACACTAGAGTCTTAACTTTTGGAAAACAGTTGGTGTTCATATTTACACCCGGAAAGTTTTCACTGTTTCTTTGTTTCTGGGTTGCATCATAATTTTCAAAAGTCACTACGAAATTTTATAAAGACATGATATATGAATATGGAGTATGTGTAAGATATACTCTCAATGTATATCTAATCACTACACTTTAGGACTGTTATGTATATTTCTAGTTGATAATCAATATTCTGCATTAAAATGCAGCAGGAATTGTGTTGAAATAACAACTTGATTGGGAAAAAAAGTTGAAATAACTCAAGCAACTAGGAATATGATAATTTCTATGGATGACAACTAGCAAACTAGTCAAGTAATGATCAGTAAAAATTCATAATCAGATGTTTGTTTTGTATGCTTCAACTAAAATTTACTATGTGATACCATATTTATTTGGTGAAATTGGATTTGCTTGAGGCAAACTGGAATGGGGTTGATATAGTAGTTATTTAATTGTTTCAGCAATCTGTTTTATTTGGTAAAAAAAGTTGATTTTAGTGAATTACTGTTGAGTAGAACTTTGTCCCTAGATGACCCCTTGCTGAAACCAAACCCGTGGACCGTCAAACATGCTCAATCACATTGCCCAATTGTTGCAGATGTTATCCTATGGATTCATTTAACTTCAACCATAACTTTAATCAAAATGAAGCCGTATGCTCTATCCTTTTTTCTTGGTTGAACTTGATCCATTAAATTCTGTACCTTTTCATCACAAATCAAATCTCACTAGAATTTTCCACCATTACTGTCATGGATGCTACTCATATATATGCTTTGACCTTGGTTGTCCGTTAATCAAAATGATGCCCAGAACTGTCAAACATGATAGAACACTTCTTTTGTCATGTTTCGAACGCATAAAATGTCAGTACAAAATTTCAGCTTCATCACTTAATCTTTACAAACTTGATAAGCTTTATGCATTGCTTATCCTTGATTAAACTAGTCCAAAATTCCCTGAAGACTGATAGTAATGTGTCATCAATTATCCAAAGAAAAAGATAGGTGTCACGCTAAGATTATGAGCCTTAAGATAGAAATTTGCAATATAATTTTGCTGTTAATATTTTTTATCATTGCAAAACTTTGACGACATTTTTAGTGCCTACTTGAAACTGCAGCATGCACTAAATCCAATGCTCATTGAATCTCCATAGTTTTGTTGTTATTATTAGTTCCTAGCTGCAATAGTTGCAAGTCTCAATACTGACACATACCGTTAGATGCTGGTTCCATATTTTCACCCCTATGTTAGTGATAAAATAATATTTTCTTTGACCCCTAGGATCACCATAATGTAGTACTTAAATTTGCTATTAAATTTCACCGTCTTCTTCACCTAAAATCCACAATGCGTAGGTTGGTACCTATTTAGGGATCTCCTTTAGCATCACGTATTCCTACACCTAGATGCAATGCATAAAAGTTCCTGCTTGCATTGATACCATATACTGTTCTATTTGTACGAGCTCTTGAGCTTCCCCTCCAAATTTGGTTCACCATTCTTGAGACAACTTAGGGCTTGTTTGTTTATTCCTGCAAGAATCAGGCCTGTTGGCATTCCCAGCCTGCATCTTCTAAGAGCCCATCGAAGTTCTAGTGAAAATCCCAGCCTGTGGGTCAGCTGGTCTGCAGGAAACAAAGATTCATGGAGGTCTTTTCTTTTTCTTCCCATAGGATTTGGACTAGGTGTTGTGTTGATACGGGCCATGCTCAAATGGACTGCTCAATCCATGAATCCTGCAGGAAATTCAGTCCAATCCTGCCAGATTATCGAAAGAGTTTTAATCATTTTCTTTTCCACCTAGGATAGAATATCTTCTATCTAGGATGGCCACTAACCAAACCATGACAAATGTCAGCCTTCTACTATTACACTAAAGGTCGGATCGTGTGATATTAATTGGTAAAGAAGTGTCATTTTTGAAAGATCTAGTAAGTTGCTGGACAGAGGAGAGAACCATTGTATCGATTTTGAAAATTAGGAAATCATATTACTTTACTACCCTTTCTAGATAAAGAAAATATAACCCATTCTCGATTTTCTATTAGATCTTATCTACTAAAACTGAATCTCAAGCATCAGGTGGTTTGCTTTACATGATTTAGTTATTGGTCTTGTGTGTATCAACATCCCTAGACATACTTGTTGTGTACTTAGGATTATATCAAATGAAGAGTTTTTGTTGCTTGTATAAGAGACATCACAAGCAAGATGAAGAAACATGCAAATTAATGACCGACAATTTCTCCATAAGTATGCTGGTTTAATGCTACATTGAGATGGTGTGCTAAATAAAAATTGCATGCGTTTTGATGGTTGTCCCTCACTCCAATTCTCCAATAAATTATGCCAACATCTTCTCATGTTTTAAATATTGTTATCCCATCCCAATTAAGGCAAGAAAAAGAATAACCGCCTTTCCTGCCATTTTTTCTGTAATCGATGATCACAAAACATGATTTTATAACTAGTTAATATTTTGAGAATTTTCTCATCTTTATGCCGTTTTAGAACATTATATAACATGTGTGCGTGTGTTTGTAGAGAGATGCTACCGTGTGCTCGGGTGGACCAAGAAATCGGTCTGCCCATCTTAAAAATCAACAATAGGTCATCCAAATTCAAGATTTAAATAATTGAACATGATGTATGCTATAAAAAAGCTTAGAAACAGAAATTCATCTATTTTGGTTGTCTTTAACCTATGCATCAAGTTGGTACTAAAACGAACAATCTCAATTGCACTAGTGAAGTAAAATACATGATAGGGCATATAAATTGAAAATTCACTTTATGAATCGTGATCTATGCTTCTTAAAACATGGTAGATTTAAATTCACCGAAATTTGATGGTTAGGTGCCAGCAAACATAGTATATACCTTGAAACACAAAGCTGATGGCTCTATCAAGAGGGCTCGTATTGTGGCGAAAGGTTTCGCACAAATCTATGGCATCGACTATCTCGAGACCTTTACTCCTGTGGCCAAACTAAACTCAATTCCATACAAGTTATTTTGTCGGTTGCAGCTAACAGATCTTGGCCACTGTATCAGCTCGATGTCAAAAAGGTCTTTCTTCATGGAGACCTCCGCGAATAGGTTTATATGAGTCCTCTACCATGTTTTCAAGCTCAAGGGGAGGAAGGGAAAGTTTGCAGGTGAAAAAGAAAGGCGATATATGGTCTCAAGTAGTCTTCTTGGGCTTGGTTTTAGATATGAAGTTTGGTTATGACGAAGATAGATGGGTTTCCAGAGAGGCAATGCTATTAAAACCATCCATTTTTACACCTACTTGATTAGGTAAGAAACCACCAAACCGCATGAACTTTGGTTTCTATGCTTTTTTTATAATGTAGATCATGTTCGATAGTTTGGATTTTGAATTTGAATGGTTTATCAATGGTTTTGAATATGAATGGACCAATTTCCTAGTCCTCCACCTAAGCACACAATAGCATCTCTCTCTCAATATACATAGAGAGTTGGATCCTATTTTTGGTAGTATGAGAAGTTAATATATTGATGATAGAAACATTACAGATGCAAAATGAACAGCCACGTGTTGGTCTGTGGTTTCTGTTGTGACCCATCTACCTGGATTGTACTTCCTGTACTGCATAGAAATTTAGTTTTTTTGTTTAGCTTTATATTAATAACTTTTCCCTAACTCATTATATTTCACTGCCTACAATACAGGGAGTGAAGTCATCTTCGTTAGTTATGTTACGTGAAGTCAGGTTCTGATTGCTCGCTCTCCAGGTTTTCCATGTGTTTCCTATACGTGTACGAAAATTCATTTTGTGTGTTGGTGCTGTGCTTTTATACAACTGGGTGGCTCTGAAGCATCGGAGTTGGGCATGAATACTTTGCTGGCGATCCTTTTAACTTAATAACTTCAAAGGATTTTTTCCCCCTCCAGAAGAAGAATCTTGGTTACTGCAGCTTTGGTCTTATCCTTTACTGCTTTATTTGCATACAAAATTATTCTCCAGTGACCTTTGTTTGAGGTGGAAACACGGATCTGAACTGCTGCATGTACGAATGCCGTCAGCAAACGGAATGCAGCTTGTTCCTTTCTGTGCATGGTTCCGAGGGTTTACATCAGAAAAACATGAATGACTTTGTACAAAGTATATGCGGTGACGGGCAAAATTTTGGTCTGCATATGATTAACAACACAGTTCACAGGTCTGTTTGTCTTGTTTTGAAAGTGATGGTTGGACTTACATGGAAGGGGTTTTTTATATTCCAAGAACATTGCTGTACCTTGGTGAGCCACGAATAATATAAACATTCACGCATCAGAGAAGTTTGTGATTTGATTCTTGAGGCCATTCGGAAGTTTCTGAACTTGTGTCGCGTTCTCCATCGATTCTGGTTAGAGATTCTGAATTAGATCTTCGTTGTGTTTCAGGTAGGGATCCAAGCACCTGGTGAATTATGGCAGTAGCAATCCTGATGGGATGACCTTACAATGTGGCATGTTGGTTGGTAGGTCAGCGCATTTATTCTCTTCTCTAGTACTAGTTTGTATATTGTAAGCATCCCATTCGTCAAAAATGTCGCAGTGTTTCAGGTGGTCAAAAAACCCATGGCTGAATTAAAAGGTCTCTCTCAGGTTGGCATGTCAAAGTGAATGCAGGCTGAATCTGCTCCACCAGCTAGCGTTGGGAAGGTAAAAAGATGATAAAGAAGGGGAGGAGGCCCCAAGCATGGCGTAATAAGCACTTCACCATTCTTTCACATTTATCTCAATAGTGACAGAGAGTTGGTTGACCGAGGTGATTACTGGTTACTACCGTGCTTTTGCTCCATGCCATTACTTCGGCACGTTGATAGTTGTGTCTCAGTTGCTTCAATGCCTCGGGTTTTTTGAGAGTGATGCCCTCAGCTGAAGCCTGAAGCCATATATTTTTTCAAGTTAATTATGACCTAGACTACCATCAGAGATGGGTGCTATTACTCCATTGTGAAACTAGAGGTATTCAATGAGATTTTTGACTTAGGGAGGCACCTGAGATGAATCGCAGCTGGCTAAGATAGGTGCTTCAGTATTCATCTCATGCTGAGAACGATGCATTTAGCGTGGAGGTTTGGTGATAGCTCTCTCTCGGTGATAGCTCTCTCTCTCTCTCTCTCTCTCTCTATCTATCTATCTATCTTCTATCTCTCACACTCTTTTTTTGTTGTTGGTATGGTTCCAATGTATCTTGGTGTCATCAGGTTGGACCAATGCAAACTGTCGTTGTCTTTTAATATGATCATAATGTATCTTTCATTAATGCCAACTGCTAAGAGTCCATCTTAATAATGAGTCTCCAGAGGTTTCTAAGCTTTATTGACATTCCTTGCCTAAAAAACAGTAAATTTATCAGTAATCAGTTTATCCTCAACAAATTAAGATTAGCTACTGCAATGCTGCAGTTTAGGAGTTCAATAAATAAATAAATAAATTTTTCAATCAAAAAAAATGCAGCAGTTTAGTTGGGGAGTTCTTTGGTTTTTAACTGAATCATTGACGTAAATTTGAATCCCTCTTTTCTGGCTAGTTTAGTCAGCTTGCACGTCCGGTAATGGCATAGTTCATAGCAACAATTCATTTGGGAAGACTGCTTTGGTAACTCTATTTCTTACTCAAAAAATCACTCAGCTGGTGTGCCATATTCTCATTCCTCCCTTCGGTATTTGCATCGTGAACTGTGCCAAGTAATGAAGCAATATGAATGGCAGAAGACTGCTGAGTGTATTTATTGAGTGATTTCCTGAGTTATCATCGCATTCCTCTTCATTTGGCAAAGATGAAATGTTTTGTTTTTGTACCAAAAAAAAAAAAAGATGAAATGTTTTACGTTTTTCTGAAAGAAATATTAAATGTCTTGCGACATTCTTCTGGATGGACAAATTAATGTGATTGGAAATGTTAAACAAGCGAAAAATTAATTGAACGATTTGGTCGGGGGCAAAAACTTTGAATTCTCTTAAAAAAACTTATAAATTTGAAAACGGCAAGTAATTAAGTCAAGGAAAATAAAAAGAACTAAAAATCGTTAATATGTTTTTATGTTTTGTTTAAAACAAAAGTGACTGACAAAAACTGATAGCAACAAATACAACTAGGATTTGCAAAGTCAATCGATCAAAGAAAGAGCAAGCATAAAAGAGAAGATTGAAATCCATAGAAGTATCTCAACAAGTCGTAAATAGTTTGTGCATAAGTTGTGTGAAATCAATTAAGTACAGAAAAGATTCTCAGTCTATTTTTTATGTGATGATATTTTGTATAACCATCTGAACAAGGAAAACATTAACAAAAGTTTAAGAATTTTCAGTCATTTGAAGAACATTGTTATTATGGTCAGTATATGATAGCTGATCATAAGAGATTCGAACTATTTATTCTCTTAACGTGACTTATTCTAGTGGTATGCCCATTCTTCCCATGCCCTAAGAAGCTTGGGTAGGCTGCGTCGCATTCTTCTGAAATTTGTATGTTCCAATATAAATTGAAATCATTTGGAACTTGTTTGGTTCGTAATATATATATATATTTGAAAAATTGATGCTTGAGTATATGATGGATGGATGGAAAAGTGATTTTTGAATGTTTGATTAACTATGAAAAAGTAGCACATTCGAGTGTAATTTATATTTGGTTGAGCATTTAATTATCTAAAATATCTGCTGTCTTTAATAAAGAAAAAGATCTTATCACATTCTATCTAAAAGCCTAAGGACATTTTTTAAAAAAAATATCTTAATTTCTAGCCAGTAGAAATTGGACTTTTCTATGTCCTATATAGGTTTTTTCTTTCAATAAATTGCAGAATCTTATTTTTATAGAAAAGTTACTTTTTCATCTCTTTCTTTTAAAACTCTAACTAGATGCATTGCTCCAATTTGTATCTCATCTTGCAAACCAAAAGAGTCCTTGAATTAGACTTTTGATTTAAAAATGAAAAAGGCTTTGCAAACCAAAAGAGTCCTTGAATTAGACTTTTGATTTAAAAATGAAAAAGGCTTTTTCAAATTTTGGTTGGGTTACGTATTGCTAAATGATATGATCATAACCTAAAACAACTTGAACCTAATACCTTGCTTCATGATTCCCTCAAAATTTTGTTGATAACTTTTATATAATTCATCATCAATTTGTATTGTTAATAATAATTTATATGTAGTTCTTAACCAACTTGTGCAGAATGCTTTTTTGGCAATTTCTATGTATTGCTTAATCATTATTTCTTCACATAATTTTCTTGAAATAATATTCTAGCATAACATGTTTAATATTTTATGGGAGAAAGAGAGAGGATGGGAGACCCACCCTCTAAATTTTGGAGAGCGCACCATTGGGGAGTATAACCAAAAACATGTAGTTGTTAGGTAGAGCAGTGCGACCACTCAGAAAGCCCCACTTCACATCATTCAATTGAATGATTTGAAATGAACATGAATATGGTATATGCGCATCGCTCACTCTAAAAGTTACAGCACGATTTAAAATTTTCTCTTAACCAATCAAAGCTGCCAGATGACTGGTTTAATTTTAAGTACCTCCACTTAAAGTTACCACCTTAATTTTTCTTAAATATTTTTTGTAATATTCATTAAATTGTGAGTGGTTGCACCATAGGCATAAAAAAGAGCGCATAGCTTCAATGCTTATGTGGGTCCTTATGCCCAAACTTTTTACAGCGACCACCGATTCATGCAGTCTCATGTATACTATTTGTAAAGTAAAAGTCACCTAAAAGTTTATAATTTTAACCTCAATCTTATAGTCCTGGTCAAATTAACTAGTGTTCTATGAAAAATTCCTGCATGCATCATGTGGCTATGCATCATCCTAATTATGTTTTTTTGGCTTTTTTATCATACACTCCTCTCGATAATTTATCTAGAGCAAAGAAATAAGATGATTAGTATAGTGCATGGCCGCTCTGGTGCATGTAGTATAAGATATAATTTTTAGATGGACTGTACCCTTAAAGGAAGGAGAAAACTTAAAGATAAAGCTTGGAAGAATATATAACTAAAAATTAAAAACAAGTCCTGCAGAATTTATGAGCAAGACATTCCAAATCGAGGTTGCATCTGAACTACTACGAGTAGTAGGGGCTGACGCAAGCCATGCTCGTTTTGTTCAGACGCACTAAATTCTCCAAGGTAGATTGCACACCAACCCAATTAATGCTCCCAACCAACCTTATAGTTTCTACATTTCAAATACTGTTACATAAGCTTAACGTGCTTGCAATATTAATTAATGACCCAAATGACCGATAAGATGAGGTCCCTATTGCATCATTGTAATGGATGTTGAAATAACCATCGTTATTTGTCATTCCGGAAAAAAAATTACAGTCATTTGTTAAATATTATCTTGTTATAATGACTTTACGATAACAAAAGCTATAAAACTGGTTCAAATGATATTTTTCTAGAATTATTTTATTCTTCGATATCTAATTTGAGGATATATTTATGAATTGAGGCTTATCCCAATAGTTACACTATACTGCTAGCAAATAGAGATTATGAGCTCATGTCTCGGATAGGGCATCTCTAAATATTTGGACCTAGATACATATAAGGCTGGTGGGTTCGATTAGGATAAAACTAACTGTCATTGATCCATTAATAAATAAAAACATGGAAGATGAAGAGCTTTGCTATCAGGGGGTAGTAACACTTGAAACCATGTCTTACGTTCAAACATTAATTATTTCTTTTTCAAATAAACATGTCGAAGTTTTATAGGTTGTTCATCAACCACAGCTTTGACTATGCTGCTATACTGTATAACAGCCTGTGAAACTAAAATGTAATACCCTCCTATAACTTTGTTTTTCAGTGAAAAAACTGTTGTAACATTATAAGTCCGAATCTTAATTAGCTTTAAAATTACAAATTTATCTATAATTAATCTACTTGTGAGTTGTAAACTTGCAATGGCTTGTATCTGTTATGAATAATAGCATCATCATTTATATTTTGTATTGAAATAAAATTTGACACGTGGCCAATGGATATGGCTCAACTAGATTTATCCGGCTAGTAGGGTCTAGTTGTGCTAGAAAAGTATTGTCTTCACAAAAGATACATAAACATAGGGTTAGCAATTTCTCTAGGATAAAAAGCACTAAATACAAAATGACAACTTTTCTTAGGTCTCACATGCATCTAGTTGGCCCATGCAAATAAAAGGTACGGTAGAAAATTACCACATCTATTCGATCATAATTTATGGTTTATAAGTCATACTAATAGTTGTTAGTATAGTTGGCCGATACCTTATAAGGTTCAATGTTCAAGTTTTCGATATTGCTAAAAATATAATTCCAACGTTATTATATAATCAAAAAGCAAAGCTACCATCTTATTTGCCATTCATGATTTATTTTGCGGATCCATTCTATCTGAGCCTCGGCCTAGCCAAGTGTCCTCACTATATAAAAACCAAACTCATTGGTGCATGCTATCTTAGCTCGATTCACTTCCTGCTCCCTATTCACTGATCTACCTCTACTATCCTAACAAGAAATCTTCAGGTGTATCTCTATGTCCTATGTTCGATTTCACTACTTCAGTATTTCATCACCCTTTGCTAATAGTAACACCATTATGCATTACTTTTATTCAAGAGTACGTATGGTACATTAGGACAAGAAAAGACAAATCAAAACCCTAGAGCTATGAATGATACTTGGTTTGCCTGGTGTACCTATTATCTAGAGCAATTAACCTCCTAATCAACTCACGTGCATTTCAAGGGCAAGTGCTAGCCGTTGAAAAATCCACCCGTTCCACCCCACAGTCCTCTCCGGGCCCCATGTTGTCACTTCAAACAATTCAAAGAACAAAAAAAAATATAAAACAATAAAAACAATAGCTTTTCCCCCTTATTATTATTATATTTTTTTTACTAAAAATTATTTTATTAATTAATAAAATATCGGCACCATAGGCTGTGAGAAAATTTATTCGGAGATTTTTTGTTTTTCAATTTTATTTAATATACTAATAAAAAAATAATAATATAAAGTTATACTTATGATCAACACCACCTCATAAAATAAAAAAAAATCTACTTCCTTTTTTTTTTTTTTTTTTACTTTTCCCCGTTCCCTGTAGCTTTTGCCGCAGTTCTTCCCATTGTTTTCTGCGAAGTTTGGTGCGCCCCCCCCCC
>JAOXJJ010000914.1:5391829-5425186 GCA_025769935.1 Phoenix roebelenii
AAATATTATAATTATTAGTATAAATTAATTTTTCACTCTTTTGATGACCATTTATTTCTCTAACAAATTTTCTAGCTTGGTGAAAAAATTGGTTAAATAATTACTAATATTTTTATTTATTTATTTATTTATTATTTTATTTCATTGAAATATATTTATTTATTATTTTATTTATTTATTTATTTATTCGTTCATTTATATACATATTTATTTATGCATTTATTTATTATCTTATTTATTTATTTATTTATTCGTTCATTTATATACATATTTATTTATGCATCTAGTTATTTATTTATTTTTTTTTCTTTTCTTTTCTTTTTCTTTCCTTTTCTTTTTTTTCTCTTTTTTTTCCTTTTCTTCTTTTTCTTTCCTTTCCTTCTTTTTTTTTCTTTTTCTTTTCTTTTTTTTCTCTTCTTCTCCTCATTTATGCATTTATTTATTTTATTTATTTATTTATTTTCTTTTTTTTCTTTTCTTCCCTTTTTTTTTCTTTTATTTTTCTTTCCTTTTTCTTTTCTTTTTCTTTTCTTTTTTCTTCTTTTCTTCTCATTCCTTCATCTCTTTCCTTCTTCTCCTTTCACGAGGCTGGCGGCGCCGAAAGGGGGCCGGGCCGCGGCGGCCGTGGGAGAGGGTCGTGCCATGGCCGGCGGTGGCTGCGGTTGGCCAAGGACAGTCTCGGCAGAAGGGAGCCAAGGCGGCTCGATCGCCCCCACCGCCGGCGAACATCGCCACCCTATAGCTCCACTGCGAGTGTACGTCACCACGGGCGGACGCCGCCGCCCAAAAGAGCAACCCATGGTCGGCCGCCATGGGGGTTTCGCTGCAACTTGCTCCCTCGATCCTACGGTTAGGATGCCGTGGTCCTGCGGCTAGCGGAGGCCCGGGCGCTCCACGGGCCGGCCGCGCGCCACGGGTGGCATCACGATGAGCTACGGAGGGGTCGCCGGCCATGGGTGGTAGCCGGCGTGGTTGCTGCCATCGTGGGCAGCCATGGATTCACAAAAAAAAAACAGCCGACGACGTTGAGAAGAAGGAGATAGAGAGGGAGAGGGAGAGAGAAAGAAGGAAGGGTGAGAGAGGAAGAGACGGTAGGATGGAGGGTTTTGAAAAGAAAAAGAAATTTTTAAATAATTGTATTTTGGTAAAAAAAAAAGTTTTCCGATAAAGCTGAAAATAGTGTTTTCGAAAAGCTCTAAAATAGAGCTTCTCTCGAAAAACTATTTTCAATTTTTTAAAAAAGCTAAAATAATTTCTCAAAATTTTTATCAAATATTTTTTTATTTAAAAATATTTTTGAAGAGCCAGGAAGAACATTTTGCTCTCCAAAAGCTCTTCAAATCGGGCCATAGACAAACCTGATAACGTGCACTTCAGGTGCATACCCGCGACCTGTCAATTGTCGCTTCCGGGTGATCGGATCCAGACCTTTATCAACCTTCAGTCCATGAGCCGCTCTGCCTTTCTGCCTCCCTCTCTCCCTCTCTCTGAGATCCCTTCCTTCGAAGATCCGCTCTCTCCTCTTGCCATGGAGACGGACCTTATCCCGGTGGTCGACCTCCGCCTCCTCTCCCAGGCCGAGCTCAACACCCTTTCCCTCTCCTGTCCCAACGCCTTCGACCCCCACCGCTGCGACGATATCGTCGCCCCCAAGATCGACCGCTCCGTCTTCAATGAGAGCGCCTGCAGCCGCAAGCAGACCTACTCCCGCCTCCGCCTCGCCCCCCGCAAGCCCGACGCCCCCCCTTCTTCGTTCTCCTCCTCCTACTCCATCGCCCGCCGCCGCCCCCGCGTCCACCTCTCCTCCTCCCCCCATTCCTTCTCCGCCACATCCGCCACCGACGGCACCAGCGCCGAAGACGACGACCCAGGACGCCGCAAGAATCAGCAGATCGTCTCCTTCCTCCGCCAGCTCTTCCCCCGTGAAGACTCCTCCGCACCCCCTCCCCAACTCCCATCCCAGTCTCAAACCAACCTAGAGCTTACCGTAGCCACCCCCATCTCCACCCACCAGAATCCCGACGCGGGTGATAGTAGTAGCAAGGCGTTGGTAGTGGTGGATGATAGGGATCGGGAGTTTCTGAATGCCAGGGGCGTGGCGGTGGATTTGGTCGGGTTGGGGGAAATGGTGGATCCTTTTGGGGAGGAGCTGAGGCGAAGGACGGCGGGGTTAAAGGCGGAGGAGGAACTGCTGCGGTTTTTGAGTGGCTTGGAAGGGCAGTGGGGGAGCTGGAGGAAGAGGAGGAAGATCGTTGATGCGTCGGTGGTGGGGGATGACTTGCCAAGGGGATGGAAACTGCTTCTCGAGCTCAAGAGGAAGGACGGTGTGGCCGGGCTGAACTGCTGGCGATACATTAGGTTGCTTCTAGCTTTCCTGCCTTCTTCTTCTTTTTCCTTTTTTATATTGTCGATTCATTTAATGTTCGAAATACATCTCATTACAATTCTAATTCACTTTATTTTTTTGCATTGTACAGCGAACGATTTAAAGATCATGATCAAGTGCTTTTGGATTGTCTCATGTCTTTTGATTGGTGTTTATCCCCACAACATTTCGATTTTCTTATATGCAAAGTATTTACTTGTTACTAATAAAGTCTAGCCACTGTTCTTCCTTAGATCCCTTATTTCACTCTGATAGTTTCATAGATTGGGATCGATGCAGTCTACTTTGATGATATAATTAATTATATCTTCTGTGCTGATGGCAGCAGAATTTTCTTGCATAATTAAAACTCTTTATGTTCTCCTGCATTTTGAAGCACTCTTCTTAAAACTATTTTGAGATTTTCTAATATTTTATGAGTTATATTTATATGAAGCGTCAACAAGTTTATTTTCTCTTTCCTGGTCACTCCCTTCCATGGACAGATTGATTATGACTTCATTTCTTATTCTATCTTTTCTTAAATTACTACATATCTATCTCAAAATTTTCATTTTGGCTACACTCGTCTCATGTACATAATGTTTTCTAGCTGCCCAATATTCTGTACTATAACACATGGTTGGTCATGAGGATATGCAATAATTTTTTTCTTTCAACTTGACAGGTATCCTGCGGTAATATAATATACCAGTTGCACTTCTGAAAATAACTATATTAGGATCAATTATGTACATAAATATAGGTGCACAAGAGAAAATATTTAGAATTTACTATATGTTGATGTTAGATTTAGTAATTTTAGTAATTATACCTTGTAAATACGACCAAAATGTACATATGGCTACAAGATTCCAAATACATTATGCGCAATCAGACATATCTATCCATCTTCTATTCATATAGAAACAAACACACCCACACACGCCCACCCACCCTCAAGCACATACTTGCATCATACACTACGTACATACATGCAAGAATGCATGCACCACCATGAATATACAGTTTGTGTACATTCAATGAGCTGTGCACGAAAGATATAGGATAGTATTTATTTAATGTGTTATAAATGACCATAAAAATAGGTATAAGTTGGGAAGCCTTTTGCATTTATTTAATAGTATCTTCTCATTATAAGAGTCACCGTGTTTATAACTAATGTTGCTAAGGTTTGGGGTACCAGGTCTTGCACCCACCAAGAACATCATACACCTCCTCTAGTATACCTGTTCTTCAATTGCTTGACATTAACTTGATAGATAATAGTGAAAAGGAGCTCAAACTATGGAACAAGAACCTTAATGCTATTTTGCTTCTTCCTATATAATTTACCGCAACATTGTTATGGTATAATCAACATATTTATGAAAATGATTATTCTAACTTTTGTGGCACATCACAAACTCTCTTTGTCATTTGCTAAATGCAATGTCAATAAGTTGGAAGGGGAAGATAAGCTGGCTGGTTTGTGGATAAAAATAAAATATGGCCTCCATCAAAAGATAAACAAAGAATCTTTTCAGCCATGGAACACAGGTGACCATGGAAATCCCAATTCTTTCCTAAATTTTATCCGCAAATTCTTTCCCTTGCAGCATCATTGCATGATTGCACAAGGTAAACAAGCTTTCCAATTACTTTTGCATGTTGAATAAAGGCTGCATGCCTCTAACCTAGATCACTTGTTCTTCTTGTATCCTTGACACAGTCTTTTTAGTACCTTATCAATTGTAAGAGGAAAATATGACGAGCAAAAAGCAACCAATAAATATCTATCATTTTCTTTGTATCTTGCATAATTGCAATTGCTGGATATCAATCATTGCAAAGTCTAATGGTAGTTTTGACTTTTGAGGTTTTTGCTATATGAAATCCACTCTCCAAAGGATTGGAGCCATTTGATTGATATGTTCTCATCATTAGCATCTTTAAAGGCATCCTTCTGGTAATGTCTTATTTGAAGAGTCACTGTCATTATACTTTTATGAATTGTGGCTTTAGAGATGTGCTATCCTAACATAAAATGAGTAGTTTTGTGTAGGGCTTGAGTGTTGACCCTGCCACTTTGCACATACCATGACAAGCCTATAAGTTATGAGTCATAGAGGTGGTGGGGCACTGCAAACTGCTTTGCATTGAATTCTGTCAAACTACCCTGATTTGGTGTGGCTTGGCATGCCCCCTGCATCCCTGCCCCCCTCTTTTGACTAATCTGAAGATTATGGAGGTAGGTGGGATTTAGTAAAAGTATGACTCAATAGCCAAACAACTTATGACCGAGCAAGCAACTGACTGAAGTCGAATTTTTTTATATAAATATCATTTAGATCTTCGTTTGCTTAAGATATTGCATGCAGATAAGAAACTAACCCTTATTTGAGTCAATAAGAAAAATCAAACTCAAAATTCATTGAAATTAGAAGGCCAGCTTTAACTCATGAACAAATTCCAAATCTTTGATGTTGTTTCAAAGTAACAACTTTAAAATGGTAGGAAGTTTTTTATATAGTAATAGCTCATAAATGTTATTATATCCAAACATTTCCATGTCTGAAGGGTCGAGTACGAAAGGTCTTATATTTAGCATAGTTATTAAATCCAGACTAGAGACCGACTTGGCGAAGGGTCCAGGTCATCGGGTCATTGGTCTGACCACTAGGTCAAACCAAGTTTACACTAAAAATATTTAAAAATTGAAAAAACATAAAATAGAATTAGTATAAGAAAATATGTATAGTTATTGATAATTTTTTATGAAACAGTACTTTATAAATCACATGTATCAAAACTCTATTCAATCCTTTAGTTATAATATTAATAAAAAATAATCATGAATCATTTAATTTTACCAAAAATTGTTAAAATATATAATATAGGAAAATGCAGGATACTTGTCAACATTGTTTTATAATGAAAATAAAGTTTTGAAAATATCCAAAAGATAAAACAAGTATATATGCTTCATTTTGTAAATTATATTTTTTTGTCCTCCAAGCTTAAGTTGCATTTTTTAAATGGTCCCTAAACTTCAAAAACTTCTACTTAGGTCCTTAGAGTGTCAATTGTTTTAATGTCGTCCGTCCACCCAATTTCAGCCAATTTACGGCATCGGAAAGTTGCACATGATGCACACGTGGCATTTTTTCCTTGCTGGCACCATTATCGACATAGGGGTGATGACATGGCATAACAAATGAAAATTTTTATTTTGATGTTGCAGCATATGGGTAATGATGTGGCATATGAATGATAATGTGGGATATGGGTTGGTGATGTGGCTCCCATCATGTGCCCCAGTGAAAATTTCCATCCAAAAGTGTCCAATCACCAAGTGCCACATCATCACCCATATATCATATCATCATCCATATACCATAAATTATGCTTTTTAGTTTGCCAAATTTCACAAATGCTTTTACATAGTCCTTATAGCTTAAAAATCTATAATTAGGTTCCTTGATTTTCAAGTTAGTATAGCCTTTTTGATTGATTCTGACCAGTTTCTGGTACCAAAAAGTTCTACGTGATGCATATGTGATGTTCTTTTCCTTACTGGCGGGATAAGAGAGAGAGGCGGCGGGTCGCACGAGGAGGAAGGTCGCGCGATTACAAGCTCGACTAGAGGGAGGCAGTGATAGGCTCAACGATGGAGGAAGGGCAAGGACCCAATGGAGGAAGTTGGGGCAAAGCTGGCGTAGTGCCACGGCGAAGGCGGAGCAGAAGGAGGGTTGTACCAAGATGCAGGAAGGCTGGGTCATCATGAGGGTGGTGGGTGGGGCTCGGTGGTTGTCGTGGGTGGGGGGGCTTGGTTGTCACTAAGGCCAGCAGAGGAGGAGAGGGGATGGGGGGTTCATCTCGAGGATGGAGGAGGATGAGGAGGAGGAGAAGGGGGCTAGGTGCTGAAGACAGGGAAGAGGTTGAGAAAGAGGAGGGGGGCATATGGGTTCTAATCAGGGGTTATCGGGCATTCTTGATATTAGAAATTGGTCATAATCAACATAAAAGGGCTACATTAAACCACACTTGATAATCAAGGGACCTAATTAGAGATTTTTAAATTATAGGACCGTTTAAAAATATTGGTGAAACTTAAGAGGACCAAAAACATAATTTATGGTAGATAGGTGATGATGTGGTACATGGGTAATGACATGGCATATGGGTGATGATGTTGCACTCGGCGGTTGGAAGCTTTTGAAAAAACAATTCCACTGTGGCATGTGCTGTGTGCCACCTCATCACCCATATACTACGTCATCACCTATAAGCTGCATCATCAAAATAAAAATTTCCACCCGTTATGCCACGTCATCACTTATATGCTGACATTGGTGCCAACAAGGAAAAGAACACCGCATGAGCATCACATGCAACTTTCCGATGTTGGAAATTGGTTGGAAGGATGACATTAAAACACAAGTGAAACTCTAAGGACCTAATTAGGGGGTTTTGAAGTTTAGGGACCATGTGAAAATGCAACCGAACTTGGAGGACTAAAACATAATTTACCCAGAAAATTATGTTTTTTGCAAGTAATTGATTTCAAATTATCAAAATTTGTTTAAAATAGCTTCATCTAATGATTTGACTAGTATAACAAAGTATGATTAGTATAACAAAGTATCCTGATTAAACAAAAGCAAGTGTTGGTGCAGTGGTTAAGAAGACCTACATTGAACCATAGATCAGTAGTTTGAAACCCACTTTAAACACCATTATTCAAGTGGGGAGAAGGCAAGGAGGGAGTGGGAGAGGAAGGGGGAGCGCGGGGGTTTGTGGTGCCCAATCCTTGCGAGATTAAATACATACAAAGTCCCGTTAGGGTATCGGACTGGCCAGGGGTCCGGTTCGCCAGTTTGTTGGTTTGACTGGCCTATCTTTTCTGAGTTTAATAACTATGATATTTAGTCTCTATACATGCCTTATTCTTTTTCAAATCTCAAACACCAATTCTTTGTTTTGTTATGAATGATTTTTGTCTATTTTTATGAAGTATCGTCCTTGAAGAAATGTTAATGCATTGTTAGGATGTTGTATTTGCATAAATGACGCATCGCTTTATATCCAGCATGGATACATGTCATCTTTTCTTGCATGGATACATGCCATCTTTTCTTGATTACACTATATATTGCTTTAAATTTTTGTTTTAATGCATGAAATGACTTTTAACAAGACTAGGAAATGTTTAAAGTACACTATTCCCAAAAAGAAAAAAAAAAGCCCATGCCCATGCACAGGCCCGTGACTATTAATGCCAAATCATGTCGACTGCAATTGCCATGACTCCCAGTGTGCTGGCCCATGCCAAGTGTTGGCATTACATGGCTTGTGGCACATGCTGTGCAGACCCCTGGTCGGCATGTACATGGCAAGCAATACCTAAATCCCTGATTCAGTCTTGAACGCTGATGATTTTTTTTCCAGATATTGTACTTTTTTATATGATGCTTTTTCCAATTCCTGTTTGAGCCGCATTCTGATTTTACTTGTCTGGACTTAAGTTACAGGTTTGTAAGCCCTACCAATTCTTTTGCATAGGATGAGCTGCATGTCAAACTATTTTTCATGCTTTCCAAGTCAGTCTGACTATGCTGTTGAACTTCTCAAACATCTATCATACCTGTGATGGTTAAGCTTATAGGTTATCTAGTCATGATTTATCCGGACATGGAAGAATAACAGATATATATAACCCTGCACTCTTCTTCATTTTCCTTCTCTCTCTTTATGATTTACTGATAATAATGCTGCATAGAATTTCTGTATGCTATCTTTGTTGAAACATGTGCATTAATTTAATGTCTAGTTACTTCATGATGATTTATAGGAGATGATGTTTAATTATATGCTATCTGCTAGATTTTCAATGCATTTCAGTTTGTGGTCAATTGATGAGTGTCTTACCTATAATTTCCTGTGTTTGTGAACACACATTTCCAGCCCAAATGGCAAGCAGTTTGTGTCTTGCAAAGAAGTTTCTTCATACATACTCTCCCTTATCAGCCACCCAAATGCAATGCGATCAGTTTCTGTTCGAAATGATGGGAACACTCATGAACTTGATAAATCGACTCCTAGATCCGTAAGTCTAACAGATGATTCTGATATATTTGGACCAATTCAGCTTGACTTTTTTGGATTTATGGGATATGCAACAGGCTGCAGGTCTTACCCAAGAAGACATGATGAGGGAAAATCACAGCTTCTCTTCAGTTACCCCTATTGCTTCTTATTCGGACGATAATCAGAAGCAAGTTGTCTTATACAAGGTTGAGAAGCAGACAACGGATGATTTGAAAAATATTCTAGAATGTCATGCATGCCATCTAACATTTGCTGACAAGGACACAGATATGCAACACCAGTTTCATCAAAGGAGTGTGAAGCGGCGTAGACATGGCAAATCCATTGGGGACGGTGTCATTGTAAAAGATGGTAAATATGAATGCCAGTTTTGTCACAAGACTTTTAGTGAGATACATCGCTACAATGAGCATATTGGGGCTCATGTGAGATACCAAGGCCTGAGTGCTGAAGCACTGCCAGATATTATGACAAGAAAGATATTTAATCCATCCCCCTTAGTTGCAGTACCATATGGTTTCTCAGAGACTGATTTGGCTAAAGAGCATGAAGAAACTTGTAATGCAAAATCTGCTGATGAACTTCATGTTGATTCCTCTGAGTGCAGAATTGAGGCCAAGAATCCTGAAATTGATCATAATGCAAAGTCTGGTGGTAGTAAAACTACTGAAGTAGCCTGCACAAGCATCTCTGTTGATGACCAAAATAATGATCATAATTTCACTAATTACAAGTCTGATGAGATTGTTCGGGAAAGAAATATCACAGATGACAAATCTGCTGCATGCATGGATGCCATATCTCCTTTTGTTGTTGATGTAAACAATGTGGCACAAAATTGCTCACGTGTTACCACTCGAGAAGCATCTACAAGCAATTATGTTGATGATCAGCCGAACAATATTGATATGATTGATTATAAATGTAAAGTTGTTGAGGATAGTAGTGTTGGGGATCTCAAATGTAATGACAGCCAGGGTAATGATTGTGACGTATGTGGTTATATATTAGAGGATATTATCGAGTCTAGCAATACCAAAGATGTCAAGCCTGACGCATGCTTGGATGCTGTGTTTTCCCCTCCTAAAAATGGGGACATTGCAACCTGTGAAACTATGACCGAAATTGGTCCTTCCTCCATGAGCATTTCTGTTGACAACGTTAATGATTATGATATGACTGGCCACAAATCTGAGGAGGTTGTTGACATTAAATATGCTGTGGGTGTTAAGCCTACTAATAATGAAATCGATCTTTCTTCATGTACTATGATTCCAGAAATTGGAAAATATGGCACTGATGAGAAAGTCAACTCAGAAAGACATTTGCTAACCATATCAGGTAATGAATCATCTTATGGGATTGAGACTTTTGCAAATGATATTCTTTCTAGCTCCATGGAAGAAAACATTCTTGGTGAACCTGATACATCTGGCAATGGGTTGAAAACTGAATTTGCAGCTTGCCATTCATTTTCTGACAAAGAACCGGTTACTGAGAATATAATGCCCGATGAATTTAATGCTTCCTGTACTGACACTACTTTTGTCAATGGGCACACTGGGGTGATTGAGACTGATGCACATTGTACGTTTGATATTGACATGAAGGAATCTGTGCTTGAAGAAATGGATAAACCTGGTAATGTGCTGGAAAATTGCTTTGGTTGCAGCAATGCTGGATGCGAAGAGGTTGTTCCGAGTGATGTTGTTGTGAACAATGATCGAACAAACTCCCTGCAGGGTAATGTGGCTGGCACATCATCATGGGTACATTCAGCTGATGGTGTCCCAATCGTTGATATGATCCCAGAACAGGTAAAGTTATTTCAAGCCTAGATGATAGTTGGGGAGAAATACACTCAGTAACCTTCAAATTTAGAAAATTCTTATAATAGCATCACATTACAAATGACTGTCTTGACTGCAAATTCTTTTCATCTCTATGGCTATGACTATAGTTTTTTCGAGCACCAGCCATATAGGAGAATTTGTGACTTACATCAGATTGGAAATTAAGTGGAAGCCATTTAGAGGTTCTGTACTTACAATATAACAATCCCAGTTATTTAGATTTGATATGTCTACTTGTGTTCCTTAAACCTCACAAAAGCATGCATGCACGCTGGTATGACCAATGTACACCCGTAGGCTCTGTAATTGTCTAGATGATGCCCATGCTGGAGATGTCCAACCAGCACACAAGTGAGGTACCAATGTGTTTCACAAATACTAGAACTACTTTAGTTATTTACTCTTTTCTGTTCTAGTATTGCTAAAGTGGGAAGTAAGTTTAATTTAAAATTGTAGGACACTTTTTAACTCACACTTCTTTTTTTTCAGTAAAGTGCTTTTAAGTTCTGAGGATATAGAGATCAGTAGAACTGGTGCTTTTCTATTGATAGTGTTTGCTTTCAATGAATAACCAGGAACATTTTGGTGAAGTGCTACTTGTAATGATCAATAAAACTTATTATTATTTGATGATTTACCATGCACATTTGAATATGCAACACATACTTGCGATGGAATCTAATCTGTTTTTCGTGCCTTGTAGTTCTATATAGAAGCACCCACGTGTTATGTCTTTTTTTATGCTGTCACTCTGCTAGTAAACTATGGCTCCACTTTTATGTGAACATGTCAGAATAGGTGAACTCGTCTTTGATGCAAGTCTAGGTGCATATCTCATTGCATATAATGCCAAGCCTCTATTCATGTCCTGATTCTATCTTGTTTTCTTGATTAGTATCCCAACATGGAGCTGTTGGACCAACAATGCTATGCTTCATCTTCATGTGGAGCGTACTTTTTAGATTCAGTGGTCCTAAATAGGTGCACTGTCATGGATTTTGCTTGTTGGTTCATCTCTATAATATGTGCTTTTGTCATGGAACTGACAATAAGATGTTCGCCAATCGGCAATTGCCCACTGCTTTTCATCATGTTACTTCGAACCTCCTTTAGCAGGAAAAATGAATATTACTGTCAGAGTAGAAATACAATACCATTGTTACATTGCCTGTTTTCTTTGTTTTTCTGTTAAGCCTATGTTCTTTACTGGAGGATAATTTAGCACAAAAAAATGTTCTACTTTTATAGGAAGGATGATAGATATTGTCCTGGTTGAATACAGCTTTTATTTTCTTTTTTGGGAGGGGGGAGGGGGTGGTTTATAACAATCAGTCCATAGGGCTTGTGATATATAATTTTTTTCGTCCATAGATGAAACTACCCCTCGCTCTTCCTCTTTTCCTCAATTTCCACTCTGAGTTCGACTCCCTTTCCCACCGGCAATCCGTTCCCACTCTGTTATTTTCTATTTTCTCCTTGGACAAATTCGGCGACTGGCATCCCTATTTTCTCTATTTTTCTACTGTTAATGTGTCCCATCATCGCCATCATCGGAAGAGGAAATCCTTCTGCTCTCTCACTCATCGCTCTTCCGCTCTTCTCGTTCTTTTCTAGTTTTCCACCCCTATCAGTCGAAGTATCTTTCCGATAGGGGCTTCGACTTTCTTCTTTCGTAATTCGTAGTTTCCCACCCCAATTTTTCGAGTTGGACTCTATTTTCCTCCGTTTTTCGACTAAGAATTGGGATTGTACGACATTCCGTCATCGGCTCTTCCAGAAGCTTTCCGTTAATGCTGCCAACTTCACCCAACTCACCAGCTATGTCAATTGTTACAACATAATTTTTCTAATTTTATATCAAACAGCAAATTGTTATATAGTTTTCTATGTCATTTGTTTTAAAATTTAGAAATGGTCAGAATTTAAGAAAATAATAAATAGAGAGGTTGAGATAACACATTTGACATATTTGTCATAGAAAATCATGATAATCCTTCATTGATCGCTATTCAGTGTTATTCTGTTCTTTGTTATAGTTATGAAGATCATTCATTAATGCATGATGTTTTACTCAAATATGTTTTTCTAATTTTGAAATGATGTTATTAAAAATTATTGTTTGAATATAATTTGTGATGCAGGCATCTAAGATGGCTCCAATTCAGAGGAGAGGCAAAGCACCTTCTGTTGGCTTGAAGAATATGGTCAATGGAAGGTGCTACTTCAGTCACTTCATTCATTTTACTGTCACCCTTGTCGAGTCTATGTCTTAGGAGCAAAAGGAAAGAGTGACCGGCACTCCATTTGGACACATGCTAGCTCTTCCATATATCAAGCAGAGTAGGCCAGTCCTAGACACATTGCTTTCCTTCTAGGATGATAAGGAGGAGGGGTTTTGGTTTGGTAAGGTGCTAGTGCCTTTTGTAGGGAGCGATTTTGCACTCATCCTTGGTTTGAGTGCCATGGGCGATGAGGTCCAACTGTATAGGGAGGGAAGGGTTAAGTCTGACCTCATCACTCGATTTTTTGAGGGTGACCATAAAAAGGCTGATAGAGATGCAGTAAAAAATAAATTACAATATCTTGTTGGAAAAAGTGAAAAATAAGATGTAGAGGATTTCACCAAATTATGAGTTCTATATTTCTTTGTGACTATCCTCTTCCCAACCATACACTATTATATTCCTAAGGCATTATGTTCATATCTTGATGATTTAGACTGCTTAGGTTCTTATAATTGGGGTCTTGCCGTTTTCGCTTTTCTTCGCCAGCATATACCTAGTCTAGCCGAGAGTGTGAGGACAAGAAATATCACCGCAAGGGATCTGCTAGGTATATGAATGGCTGCACTGTCGCTCTGGTGGTAAGCATTTTAATATTTCTTCATAATTTCATTGTTGAGATATGTATTGACTTCAAATATGATGGTTATATTGGTTTTTGGCAGGCATGGGCTGTTGAGCATGCGAACAGCCTTCTGGGAAGCCACCGGCCACCGTTCATGTATCCACGTCTCTTGCGTTGGAGCAATGCCCCATTCCCTCGCAAGGTGGACGCGATCGCCAAAATTATGAAGAACTTAAAAAGATTTCAGGTTTGAATGTTCATTTCTAACATCGCAACTATTTTAACTTGATGCAAAACTTAACTTTTCGCTAGCATCAGGTAATATGAAAGCTAGAGCCTAGAGAGGAGGAGTTGCACCTTCTCTTGCGAGAAAGGCCACAAGTGCGAGCTCCAATAGAGATGCGAGGAGATGAAATTTTGCAAAAGGGTGTGCACGATATAACTCAGGTCCTTGCATACTCTTATTTCCATTTGGTACACTTACAACCACTTAGTAGACATTTATTTTTATTTGGCACACACCAATTTTCAATTGGTACACAGTTAAATGCATACACTAATTAGGATAATTGTGTTGTTTTAGTTTCCGTCATCCAGCCAAAGTGAGCGACATCCAATGGAATGCCTAGAGACACGAATGAGAGTGATAGAGAGGTCCTTGATCGAACATGGCTTTAATTTAGAAGACCCTCAAACATTTGGGGATGACGAAGGGAAGAATGCTCTGATGGTCCTGTTCAATAGGAGGCTATCGAGAGTCGAGAAGATCCTCCGAGATGAGGGACTTTGATACCAACTTTTCATTCTATTTTTCTGTTCTCTTGTCCCACATCGGTGTGGCATATTGTCATCTGAACATCTCAATGGATAATGCAGCAATGGGTTAGGGTTCTTGATATCATGAGCTGAAATGAGAGAATGTAGGTTCAAGCATTCATTCATTATGAACATATCTAGCGGGAAAAAAAAGGATTATAAATGTCATCTGCTACTTTCTTAATTGCCATTAAGAAGCATCATTTGCGATGCTTATCAAGCCCCACCTAATTTAATGTATTACAGTATTTTATATTTTACCCTTAGCCTTTTTAAATATATATATATATATTATTTTCAACTACGTATTATAAACACATTTATATCTTTTTTATCATGTTCTTATTAAAAACTAAAATAAAACCCTGCTAACGCATCACCTGGGAGTGATCAATGCTCGGGTCGCTCGAGATGTAGTGGAGACTGGTCCCAAACATGATTAGGTCCGTGGTGTCAGCTGGATCTCGCATGAGCTCGGTAGATCACCGCCTTTCATATCCCCCGGTGAAGTGAGCTGCGACTGATTGTGGGTGATTGTCTTTGTCAACTAAGAGAAAAAAGCTTTCACCAAACTATTCCAGAGTAAAACTATCCGCGTATGGATAGATATATAGTCATCCATGTATGGTTACAGCCACAAATGTTTTCACACACTGACTTGCCTGCTGCTATCGCTCGGCCACCTCGGTGCCTCTAAATTAAAAATAAACTAGAAACTATCAACCATCCTTTTGCTAGATTCTCCGTATAATTTCTCCTACTATTGGTGGTCTGCTCGCGGTGTCTAGTTTATAAGTGCATGTAAAACCCCACTTTCCCAAACTCGCCAACGCTATGTCTCTCCGCGTGGAGACATCCATCGTAGAGGAGGACTCCAATTCCAACCAATCAACCCGTCCTCTCTGGTCTCCCATTCCCTCACCGTCCGATCAATATCCGACGGTCCCGATGCCATCCACACCATCCTATAAACCCGTGACCCCCTCCTTTCTTTCTCTCTCTTTGATCTTTCTTCTGTGGGGTTGTACCAAAACAATCGACAGAGAGAAGAGAAAGGAAAACGAGGAAAGGAAAGCCAAGAAGAGACAAGGGAAAAAAAAAAGAAAAAAGATTTATTGGCAATTTTATTTATTTATTTATTTATTTATTGATCGGTTCGTCGCCGTGGACGGGGAGAGCTCCCGACGCTAAAATGCGCGCGTCGGGCTCCCCTGCTGTCCCGCGCCGCCTCCCCTCGATCTAGGGTTTCGACTGTAACCTATCTCTTTCTCTCGTCTCCTTCTCGATTTCTTCGCTTGTTGTCTTTAATCATGGAGGGGAGGAGGGTTTCGAGGGCAGTGGCGGCGTTGTTGGTTCTTCTTCTGGCCGTCGTGGGGCCGGCGGCCGCCTCCGCCTCGGTCTGCCCTAGGGTTTCGGCCTGCCTGTCGATCTTGGGGCGGCCGGACTCGTGCCCGCGCCTGGCTTCTCCGGTACTCGGTGGTAATCTGATCGGCGTCATCGAGGTGAATACCTACCACAGCTAGTTAGGGTTTTCTTTAATTGTAGTTTTCTAGTCCGGAGAATCTCTTGAGGTGTCATAGACTGGTATGATTGCTGTAACAAAATATCCCCCCTCCAAAATTTGTTCTTTTTCACCTTTTCTTTTGGTATAAAAATAATTTTTTTTGGACAACGTCTATCTTTTATGTTTTGGTCTGGGGGGATTAATTTATTAACTGTTACATTTCGGTGGAGACTGAAGAGAAACGAAAAGAATAGGGATTTGTTAGGTAAAAAAGTGGATCAAATACATGACTGCTATACACCTATTAGAAAACAATATCTTTGATTTCGTGAATTATTATACAAAAGCTAGCTTTCGATAAGAAAAGGTATTCTTTTGAGATATTAGGAATTTTGAGATATCTTTTCCTGACATATTAGTTATTATACTCATGGTAAGAACGGTAAGATCATGAAAACAAACTCTATATGTGACATTAGCCAGCAAAAATAGTTTCTTAGTTGGATACACAAGAAAGGAGCTTGTCTTGTTTGTTGGAGTTTGGTTGGAGACATTAATCCAGGGAGAAAAAAAGAGGGTCAGAGAGGGCATTATGATATAAGTTTATGTTCTAATTGTGGGGAAGTGGATGTTGAATTGAATATCATGTATCTATAACTGAAGGATGTTTGCTTGGATATTTAGAACCTCGTTGTCTATATGGTGCGACTTGTGTTTCAAAATGCCTAAAAAAAGACATTGAAGAATAGGATCAAGACTTTGGGAAGAGGACTTTCATGCGTATACTTCAGATTCTGGTCAATCGGTGGTGAAGTCAAATTGTTTTGTTTTGATTTTCTTTTCTCAATGTTTTTAGGATGATAGAGTCTATAAAGATGGAAAAGATGTTGATTGGAGAGAATCTTTGTGAAATCCTAATTTTCTTTGTGCATGCAAAATACTTATCAGGGTGCTCTTTTTACCAATTTATGCTCATTATTCTTGAGGGGCTGCCTGCGACTTTTGAACATATATACCTTCCATTATGTCAAGACAGCTTTATATCATCTTGTAGTTGGTGGCTGGCTGTGGCAATTTTCCTTTTAATCTCCATATCTTGCTTACGAGTTCCAACACTCCTATGTCTCATAATTACATGCCAGCACACCATCTTAATTTTTTTAAAAAATGTTAACTATTAACAGAAGTGGGCCCCACTATTTTAAAATCTTTTCTTAATTGAGATCCCATGCGAAGCCAGTGTGATTCCATTGTCGCTTCTTTCTGCTCTTGCCTAGGGACATGCATGGGGTTAGAGAGCAGGTTCTAAGGTGTGTGAAACAGGTCCACCTATCCAAGTGTCTGGAAGAACCTGAAACTAGAATCTTCTAAAATTCAACCATGGGAATGTATATATTATATATTCGTCTTTAAATATGTATTCGCGTATGATGAGTAGTGAGCTAGATCTAGGCTCTTTAAAGTTCATCAAGTTTGGTAAAGTGGTTGTTAATTATTATTTTTAGACTTGATATATTTCATTTGTGAGGGCCAAAAGTAGCCATATAACCATGATTTCATCATGATTTGATGGTATGAAGTGTCAAGGAGTGTCATGGAATGTCCCAAGTGTCCAACAAGTCAAGAAACCTAAAATTTGGAGTGTCCAAGGAACACTAGTGGGTTCCTGTTTCTCCTTATCTGATTAGGGAGTTGAAACAAGATAATGATTTGGACTTGGAGTCTTTTTTTTCCCTCAAAGAAAAAAGAATTTGAGGCCATAGCCCTAAGTCTGGCCACAAATGTTATATATAGTAAGACGATTAGATAGCTTTAGTATATCTTCTTTTTTTGGGTGTCATTAGTTTTCCTAGTGGATTCGCTTGTTTCCTTTCACTTGTTGTTCTTAGACAATTCAATGTAATTATACATTCAATGGTGTCAGAGTTTTAGCTAACTGATTTGGACTTGCTCTGATGTTGTTTTAGTGAGGATCTTTTGGACTTGCTAAAATAAGCAATTATGTTATGTTTATTTTCTGAACTTTTTCCATGGAATTGCAGCACAATTGTTTAGTGAACTGAAGGAAATGGACAAGAACATAGCATGCATATGATGGAACTAAAGGCTTACTCAGATAAACATTCTTTTAATTTATTTTTCTTTTTGAATGTGCGATAACACATGTACTGGTGTGGTGAGAACAATTGCATTTTTGACATGGTCTGATATAGTAGAATACCATAGACTCTAAAGAAGTAACTAGAATGGCATGAACATGTGTATTGAGGACTTGAGGAGGTGCCTGTAAGGGGAGCTGCTCGAGTTTGTTTTATCAATTTATGAAGAGGAGAAGAAGATGCTAGCGATCTGAAAGAAAGTTATGAAAATGGACTGAAAAAGCTCACAGTATCTCTAGTACTAGCACATAGTGAAAGTTTTTGACAAATGAAGATTCATAATGCTTTCCCTAAAAGATTAGATCTAGGCTTGTGGTTGCAATTGTTGTTGTCGGCTAAGTTATTAAACATCAAATGTTTATTAAAAAATTTGAAGTATGAGATTCATACTTGAGTTAGAAAATTCCGATTTTGTTATTATTATACTATAGCATTCTTTGGTTCGAATCAGGATTTAGATTGTGGTATGAATTTGTTTTATGTCATACAATATTCACTCTGTTGTATGGTTATGAGCTCAACACAAGAGATGTGCAATAATATGCACCATTTGATATTACAATTTGGCATGTACCATGACATGTCATAGCAGTATTCTGGCATATTATTATGTAAGAGTTTGGAACTTGACTACTTGCGGGTTGGTTATTATTTTCCTTTTGCAAACATCTCCAGTACTCTTTTAACTTTTTTTTATGTAGCTTTCTTATCCAATATGATGTTAATCCATGTTTTTTATTGGTACACCTTTCCGTATAAAGGTGTAAGGATTATGTTTAGAACTTCTTTATCAAAGGAAATTGCATTTCCCATTGGGCATAAAGATGCTAGTTTTTTCTAGAAGGGTAAGAATCTTGGATGAACACTTGAGTCTTGAGGTATGTCTACTTGTCACAAAGTATATTGAGAGTTCACTTGAACTGAGTTTTCCTAGTGTAGCTTAGTATTCTTTTAGCATATGTTTAGTTATGATGTGTTTCTTGCCATGCAGTTTTATGCTAGGTCGAAGGAACCAGTACCGGACACCTGCCCGGTTCTCCGGCGGGACGACTCGATACGGGCCGTGCCGGGCCCGTACCGAAAGAGAAACTGTGGGAGAGAGGAAAAGAGAGAGAGAGCAAGCGGGGGAGGGAGGGAGAGAGAGAGGGCGGGACGCCGGCGAAGTGCCGATTGAGGCTGGAGGAGGCCATCGGAGGCTGGCCTCGACCGTGGGTAGCGAGGCTGCGCCGCTGCCCCTATTTTGAATGAAACAGGGTTCAGCCACGGCCTTAAAAAAATTCGCGATTTTTAAGTGAAGTCGCAAAATCTTGCCGACTTCACTTAAAAATCGTGAAATTTTTTAAGGCCGCGACCGGACCCCGTTTCATTGGAAACAGAGGCAGCGGCTGCGACCTCGCTACCCGCAGCCTTCGCCGGCACTTTGCCGGCATCACGGTCTCTCTCTCCCTCCCTCCCTCCCCCGCTAACTCTCTCTTTCTTTCTCTAGCTCCAGCAACGCGTTCCGTTGCTGGAACCGTACTGGTAAGCCACTGGTACGGCTCCCCTTGATAGAAAAGGGATCCTCGCCTGCCAAAGGTTCTTCTTCCCTAGGACGGCTGGAACCGTCCGATTCGGGACGATTCCGCCGACCCTGGTTTCATGAGCTAGTTACCGGTTCTTGTTGGTTTTTATAGATAAGGCCATGACGAGTGCATTGTGTTGTTTTGGAGGTTTTTGGCCAGTTTACATGGACCAATCTGTATTGGCTCTTACTGATCGAGTTGGCTTGTGAACCGGTTGTACCAGGCCATTTAGGTGCTTAACTTGGAAAGTCATCTTCTGTAGATGTTTAGAATTAGTTTCGGAGCAGTATGTGAGTTTCTCTTTTTCTTTCAACATCCAAAAAGTGAGAAGGAAAAAAGAAATAGAAGGATTCTTATGGAATGTAATTACTTTTCTTTACTAAAAAAGGCTCTTATGTTCAGGAAACATAAGCACAATGGCTATGTTTCATTAGCTATAGTTTAAAGAAAAATCAAAAACAGTTTCTATTCTCAGAAAGGTTGTTGTAGTTGCTTCTAATTTCCTTTTTAAAATATTTTTCTTTGATTATTTTTAATTATTTTTTTTAGTTGAGTTGGTCCCTATTTGGCATGAGCACTTTGCCCAATAGGTGATCTATTGTATTAGTAACTATTTAGTTATACCAAATACTGTTTCTGTGCATGCGCACTTGGGTGGCGGGAGTTTTTGTTTTTTTAGGGGAGAGGGTGATGCAAAAGTATTATGCATTGGATTAGTTGTTTGTGAATAGAAGTAGACACAGAATACCTGTGTGATTTCATTCAAGAGATATTTTGTGCAAGTTCTGCGGCATCTTGAAATTAGGATCAGAGGGACATTATTGTACATGAAGCCTTGTAACCTTGAATCTTGACAGACTACTTATGCTTTCTACCTTAGGAGAGTCTAGCCCATTAATGTTACATTCTTGTTTAGGATTCATGGCTTATTCACTAGGAGCTTGGTTACCAGATCTTTTAACCTGTTTAACTTTCGTTATTAATATTTTGGTTTGCTAGGGACTTTGTGGATTGATGTGAGTCAAAATAGAAATCAGTACTTGAACTTAAATTGCTACCACGTCTATTCTAGGGTCTATTGTACAATTATCTTACCAATATTTGTATCTGATTCCCTTGCTTCAGGCTTTCCAGCTACTGACTGTCATTTTAATGGCATAATTTATCATGCATGAGTCTATTTTAAGCTTCTAAATGTTTGTTTCTAAATGAACTTCTGGTCTCAGAACTTCCAATTACAAATATTTGCTGATTTAGTCATACTGATGCCAAAATATTGGATTGAAGTCTGGCAAGGGTTTGGTGTACCCATATCAGTCATAGTTGATTTCTTGATATGACTGAATGGTTCGATCACATTAATGAATCCTAGTTAAATTGTCCTGATTGCGAGATCAATTTGCAAGCAGCAGGTTTTGCACATGTATCAGACAGTTGGTTTCTAGATATGACTGAATGGTTTCATCTCATTAAAGAACCCGATTTAAATTATCCTAACTGCTAGATAAATTTGCAAGCAACATGTATATGCAGGGAGAACCATATTTATAGAAGTGGCAATTATCTTACTGGAACAGGAAAGAATTTTATCTTGTTTTCTGTTCTGGCTTCCCTTAGTATGTGATCATAGATTTCATATTTTGAGTGTAAGCAGTTTATTTTGATGTTTTGATTAAAGCATGAAGTTCCCTAGGTCAAATTCTATCTTCTTTCTGTGAGATCACAAATTAAATTGCACACCCAAAATACTACTTATTAAATGTGTACTATTCAAATGACTGAGTTGCATGGACTTCGGCAATGAAGTGGGCATTGCAGTGTTGGTGGTAGAATCAGATCTGGAGAAGGCATGTTAATTGGAATGAAAATTCCTTGTCCGCATAATGAATTTGTATTAAAGATTGATGGAGTACTCATTGAGGGAATATGTTCTTATGGCACTTCTCTGGAGGATCTCCATTCTTGTTTCCAGATTTGCAGTGTACAGTCTTTCCATTGCTTCTGATTGCAATGTTTGAGGACATGATCAATGAAATGTGAGAAAAGGTTCATTAATATCTTCAAGATCATTGAACAAGAAAATTTGTGTTTCAAGAAAATGTTATCTTATGATAATTGTATCTCCATGAGTTTAGGTATTTAACTCTTATGGCATCTCAGTTTTAAGAAAAGGTCAATGTATTAAAAGTTACAGAATATCTTTCCTTGTTTGCATAGCAGAACTTAGGCAGGTATCAGGTATTTTAGTACAAGGAATATATAAATGGATCAATTTATGACTTCGCTTTTTGTATTGGGTGTTCTCTGAAAGAATGTTAGATAGGGTGGCTGGGAGTTCGTTTGCTATCTTAAGCATGCGGTTACAAAGTTCAAGGATAATTTAGGCAACTTAGAAGAGTCTTGATTGCTTGTAGACGGGGAGATCATTTCAATGCATCTATTCTACTGAAGGATCTTTTCCATGTTTTAGGTTTCTTACTAATCCCTTAAAAGGTGATATCCTAGGTTGAGCAACAACATCTAGGGACATTATAGTTTTTCTGGTGAGAATGGATAAGGTTCTTGCTGATGACCTTAAAGATATCTAGGAATTTAATCTTGCTGCTCCCTGACCATTTTGTGATTCTTCAGCAGGTTGGTTTATCTTCTTGCATCATGTCTTGTATGACAGTCCGAAAAATGTTCTTCAGCTAGCTGATGTAACCCTTGCATTACTGGAAAGACTACTTATTGATCACTGGCTTTCATCACTAAGACAGTTCTTTAAAAATTTGGACCACACATATTGGGTCTAGAAGAACCACAATATGGCCAAAAAAAAAGATTTCTGCTTGCTTTCTTGAGACAAGATCAATGCCCTCTGGAAGGCTTTTGTTTTGGTCAAGTTTGTTGATGCTCCTTTTGTGACTTCTTGAAAATGTCGAGAGTTTTCTTATCAATGCAGATTGTAGATTGATATTGTTATTTAACTCCTCCTAAGTGATTTCTTGCTCTTGTGCTTGGTATATTGTTTATAGTCTGCCTCAAGCTATCACAATTTTCTCCTGCTTTTTGGAAGGCTGATGCTATTCTGGCTCATCATCAATGTATGGAGTGCTGTGCCGCTCTGTCCCTGCATTTGCTGTTTGTCTTTTCTGCTACCAACTCCTTATGGATTTTGGTTGCTGGTTGATGTTTTTTTTGGGTGTTATACTTGTTCATGCCACTTTTTGATTAAATGGTCCGAATGCATGGCCCCTTATTTTATCTAGTTGTTTTGCACATTTCACATTTTCATATTCTAAATAACAGTTTCTGACCATTGCAGTTTTCTTTTTATGCTTCATAGAACTCTGATGCACTCCATGGGTGACTTTTTATTTCTCTTCTTAGGGAGATGAGGTTGTATTGCAGAGGGCACTGAATATAGTGTACAGGAAGAGGGAGGACTATATAGCTATGCTCTTTTATGCTCCATGGTGTCCTTTCTCTAGAATTTGCCGGCCAACTTTCCAGGTTTTATCTTCCTTGTTTCCGACCATTCGTCATTTTGCATTTGAAGAATCTGTCATCAGATCGAGGTGTGTGTTGAAAATTTATTCATCAGTCGATTTTCATCATTTATTTGCATGTGGGCCCCTATTAACTACTAAAATTTATGATTTGCAGCATACTCTCTAGGTATGGTGTTCATGGTTTCCCAACTCTTTTCCTCTTAAATTCTACAATGCGAGTGCGGTATCGTGGATCACGAAATATTACTTCCCTAGTTGCTTTCTACAATGATGTTACAGGTGAGTCAGCTGACAGACTTTTTGGTCATAATTACAATTTACCTCATCCTTCTGCATAAGAAAGTGCTTTCCTCCCTAGGATGTCGTCAACATGGCCATAAACCAGGGTTTTTAAGGAAATGGAAGGGGCAAAATTGGCAATCTAGCCCCAAATAACAAACAAACCCCACCTATTGCACCGACAACTAGGTTTAAACCGAATTTAGGGAGGTTCTCGTGAAACTGTTGCAGCACTCTTCGTTAGATTATTTACTTCATCTGTTTCATCATACAGTCCATTGGCTCTAGTTATCTTGAAACATCATAATGGATTCTCTAGGTCAACATGGATTGATACTAAAAAGAGCTGCTTACATTTGGGCCTTCAATTTGCATTATAGTTTCAAACATATCTGCTATTGTCATCTATGTGTGTACGTGTTTAATATGGCCGCACCATGGAAGTTATAAAATAAATAATGCATAATAATTTTGAAATTGGCTTTTCTTCCTTCCAAATTTCTTATGATGCAATAATTTTGTTTTCCATATGATCAGGTATAGGTGCTAATCCTGCGGTGCTAGATCCAATACCAGTGGAGAAAATTGTGGACCCATCAACTGATACTGAACTCAAGGAAGATAATGAACAAGAAAATTGCCCATTCTCATGGGGAAGGTCACCAGAGAAACTGCTTCAACAGGATACATATCTGGTGCTGGCCTGGTCCTTTGTGCTAATGAGATTGCTTTATATCCTTCTTCCAAAACTAAATGCCTGTGTCAAGCGGGCGTGGAGGCGGCATATGCAGTATGCGAGTTTGATGAGCTTGCAAGATCGTTCACAGGCTTATGTTGACCATGTTAAACAAGGTTTCAACAGATTGAATCCATGTAAAAGAGGGAATTTGCAGGAAGGAGCAATGAATGCGAAAGTATGGGCTTCCAAGTCACTGGCATCAGTCTCCATTGGTGAGCCGAGTTCTGGAAGAGCATACTCTGCAGGTGACAGGAGATAAAGATAATACGGTGTTGCCTTTTCAACATCGTCCGTGTAGCAGACAGGATACACTAAACGGATATCCAGCTTGTTTGCATTTTCAAATTGTGAGGCGTTGCGATAATTCTGGCAACATCCTATCCTTGGGATGGAGCTCATTTAAAGTTCCAACTGTTGACCTTTTCTATATCATAAATTTTACTACTTAATGTTATTGAATATATACCCCTTCTGTCTTGTTGTACTCGCAGTTAGCTGCTGCTCCACTCTGGTTACATCAAAGTGATGTAAAATGCTATAAATTATCATCAAAAGTTGATGTAATATAAGCAGTCCTTGATATGTTCCTGTGCTAAATACTACAATAAAGACATGCAGGTTATAATCCATAGCTAGCCTATTCATCGCAGAGGAGCATGATTCAGATGACCGCTCATGCAATCCTATGTAACGCACCACAGGTATGCAAAAGTTGGTTTATAAAACAGTTTTGACTTTGGAGTATGATGAGTTCAATTGCATTGATCCAGGAGAATGTTGACAGCAGCATGCTTGTAACTATTCTGACTGTCAAACCTGTTATTACAGTCAACCAAGTGGTAGCAAAAAAAAGTCAACCACGTTACACATATCATTGGTGATGCCAACGGTGCTGTGGATAAGTTAGTGGAGGAGAGATTCTCTTCATTGTCCAAGCAAGAATTATTTGCTCTTTTTATATAGAGCCTTAAAAGATGTTGTCTATTAGATGGGAGGTACAACATTCCCTTTATAAATGGAGTTTCATGATGGATTTATTGTTGAGACTCGCTTTGCATGAGTTTAACCAGAGTAATTTGTCATAAAAATTACATTGTCTGATCGGTTCAACCATTAAAAAAAAATGACTACCGAGCCCAAATTCTATTATATCACAGGCACAAAATCAATCATTAAAATATATCTGGGATTTGAAATGTGGATTATAGATATACTTTTTCTTAATGGAGGATTATTGATATACTTTGACTCACTGTTAAACTAAATAAATATGAAATATCACAACATTAAAAATTTGCATTAAGAACAAAGAACGCTCATGCTCCAGACAACTACTTCAATTCAATAAAAAGCTATCTGGTCTCCACAGTAGCCACATATCTTGAACCAAGCATGCTTCTAAATTCGAGTCAAAATTCAGGCAAACCCACTCAAGTCAGCATGATTATGTAACAAGAAAAATCACCAAATAATTTACTTGAAAATTGAGGTGGATGACACTTAGTCCACTTAACCTAAAAACATGCTTTTAGTTAGATTATGCTATTTAATTGTGTCACGGCATTCCTCCAAACAACTAGTCAACAATGGATCTTTGCAGGCTCCACATAAAAATACGGTGACAGAGAAAAGGTGATCTTTTGATATATGCATGATTATAATGAATGGAATAACATCTTCATGCCCCATAGATTAACAGCGGTTCAAATTCTTGAGGGATGAAGAGATTTAATGATACAACAGAACTATTTTCAGGTATTGGGCAGAAACAGCATCGGATACTTCAACTGATTGGATATAACAATTCAGTGCTTACAAAAGATTCTTAGCTCAGGAACAAAGAAACAAATTAAAACTGTACACCCAGATACACTGTCTATAGATGCACATTCATCACCTGACCAAGGACCAAAAAGTTCAAAATGTTGCATTTGCTGCAGCCTGCAGGGCAAAATAATGAGTTCTGTCAGGATAAGTTATATGAAATTGTGGGAACAAAAAGAAAAATCTGCTAAAAAGGAAACTTGAGAAATACTTGGGTAATAGTTGTCAAGTGAATATCAATCAGCCTCTGCAGTTGTCTCATTACTCACAATCTGCCATTGTGGGACATTTTTAGCAAAAGAGTAATGTATAGTGAAACCATAAACAATTGCAGAGTGAGAATAGAATTTAATTAGTCAATTTACATTAAAGATAGTTATTATGTAAAACATGTGGTACTCAGCAAACAAAAACCTGCAATGCATTAGGATGGAAGAACATAGTTAATATGCCGGTATATTATCTTAAAATTATTGAATTATAAATTACAGCAATTACACAATCGCTTCAAAGTGCGTCTCATCCATAATGAGTAAACTGGTTGCAAAATCATGTGGAAATGACTAGTTGGTTGATTGCTGCCAAACTAAGCAAGTTCACCCTGCCAAACCCAAACATGTGTGTCCGCAGACAAAAAGGGCTTGTTTATTCTGCATATTTTTATTTGTAGCTCACCTCACTTCATGCCCTGAAACTGAGGTTGTTGACTAGCTTTTGTGATGCAACAACGATAATGCTTCTCCTATCAAATCTTCACCTTCATCTATCTCATTTTTGTGACCTAATTTTATCTCTAATGACAGGTCTAGATTCTTGGTAGGCCAAACCACTTTGAAGTCACCTAGTCCTCAAGATACATAAATCACACCAATTTTTCGCTCCATCATGAACCATGGACAAGAAAGATCTTTCATTCAATTCTTGTTGGCTACAGCTAGACATTAAAGTGATGCTTTTTGCAGAATATATCATAGAATTTATGGTGGCATATAAAAACAGTGATCTGAAAAGCCAAAATGTTTCAAGCTTGTTTTATTTAAAAGACTACTCTATGATTAGAAGGAAATAAATTCTCTTGTTGCATTTCTATGTATGTCGTACCATTTTGTATCTCCATCTGCAAAGGCGTATCATAAAAGAAATTTAATCACTTTTATCCACAATCCATATTCAGTTCGTAGTTTCCTACAGCAACAAAAAGACTTCCAATTCGATCTTTAAAGAAGCATATACTTCTGAGATTGGGCTTCAACCCTCCATACTAGCCTCAGTGGTTGCAACTACTAGAGACAGCATCTATCACTATGTCCTGTCAGGAATTGCTTTTATAGACTACGAAGCATGGACACCAATATGGTATATGGACATGATACGATACATATAATCAATACAGCAAAAATTGAAGAAGTAGGATATGATAAAGCTAGGATATTTTAATGAAAATATATACGTACGGTGGCTTCAAATTGACCATTTAGTGTTAACAAGTTAGATTAAAAAGGAAAGAAAGCCCTTTCCTTCAATTTTGGAGGTATTAGGTAAGTACCTCAAGTATATCCAGGAAGTATCTAAAGTGAGGTTCACCATGCTGGTAGCTACCACCCCGTATCGGTCTATACCATACCGGCACTGAACCAAGACTTAGTAACCGACCTCCATACCGAGCACGCCAACACTGTACCAATATGGAGTCCAGCACGGAGATTATATACTTTGATCTGAAGTCTTTTATAATTTAAAAAAAATGGACACTTAACATTAGTATCGAACATGTATCTGAGAAGCATCGACGAGTAGCCGTATTTGATACGTATCCAAAATGAACACGATATATGATTTGAAATATTCGTGCTTCCTATTTTATAGAGGATGCAATTAAAGAAGTTTGCTGAGATCCAAAGTGTGACATCGAAATCAATCTAAAGAACAAATATTTACATTTTCACATGCTCTTCTCAACTCATTGCTTTGTCAATATATCTTCTTAAATTTGGATGCAGTAGTGGGATTGGCATTATTTATGCAGGCATCATAATCCATTCAAGTTTATTCTACTAAAAGTATAGCAAGCTTTCTTTTATGAATAAACTAGCCATTAGGAAGAATCACATTAAATAACAAAGGAGAGCTATCCCTTCTTGCTCAAAAGACCACAGCCACACTAACTTCAATCAAGGACCCATGACATCGTACCATCAAAGGTCAGAGTTTAGCATGTCACCAATCTTAAGTTCCAAAATTCAGAACTTCATTAAATATCTGTATTTTGCTCAAAAAATCCAATAGACAGTCCTTTTTTCTTTTCAAGTAATAAGCAGCCTTGGTGTTAGCAATATCTTACTAGCCTAGCATGGCCAAGCTTTATGAAGCTAAAAGGACTAAAACATGTAAAATGAGCTATAAGTAATGTGGGAGAGAAACTTTAAAAAGCCAACTTTCTCCCATTAAGATGGGATCAGCTATAGAGTATAGCTCTTAATTGAGGTAGCACTATGGAAGAATTTTAGCAGAATCATACAACTCACTTTCAACCTAATGTTAACCCTCAAGATATAGAATCGCATTATTAGTAAAGACCACTTTAGGTAAGAGAGAAGCTTCTTACAGAAACACCATCATTGACAGTTCCAAGCTCGGTGAGAAAGGTGGAGGATTGACATCAGATTGACCGCCAGTTGTATTAATATATCAAACTATAAAAGGGATCCAAATTTGATACGCATGATAAATACTAAGGCATGCCATGTTCTGCCTAAATTAACATGGATGAAGGTTGTTAGGAAGGTCATGGAGAAACTTGGAATAGCATCATAGATGGCCTGGATATTTAGCAAATAAGAATCCACAAAGCCAACCCCAAATAGTTGGGAAAAGGCTAGAATTATTATCCTTATAATAAGAGAATTCTTATAAAACCTGGAAGGCTATAAGGCAAATAGGTAGTCCTACCTTACTAATGGTAGATTAAGCTCATGCACTGAAAGAAGCAGCTTTACAAACCCCCTAAACTTGTAAATAACCAAGATGAGGAAGATAAATTTAAGTTTGAACATAGGAACAACATCTATCTTTGTGGAACAAATAACAGAAGAGGAGATAGTACAAATTTGATGGCCTTGACAGAATATTGTCAAAGGTGTATGACGATAAAGAAAAAGGTTTCACAGCCTATATACTGGAGGTGAGAGCAAAGCCCAAAATGGCAAAACCAAATGATAGTTAGAGAGACTGGCTGTTTCGTGACCAATGGTGATTGAAACCTTGTTGACGTATGTGTCAAGGTAAGTTGGCAGACCATTCAAAACCTTGGGATAGACTCATCACTGAACATCAAATCCAATAATGGTCTGCATCTAAGATAGAGTGAACTTGAAAATAGCCAGGGCATCCCTTCGACGTAAATATTAGTATGCATTGGCAAATTGCAAGACCACAGCCAACAGTTACGATTTTATTACTGACATATTGATACTGCACTAATACCATACTGAATTATGGAAGAAATTACTCAGTTAAAATTTCGTTTATAGACCATGCAAGGAATCAAAAAGACTTCTGTTACAAGGTCACTGAAGCAAGTTTGGGGAACAGGAAGTGGCTAGCTGCATCCAATTCTGCCACAAATGCATACTTCTTAATCCTCTGGTTCAACAAAAGAGCCTAGCATTAGAGCCTACAAATTGTAACAACTAAATGATGGACTCTATGAGGTATGGTATCAAAAATTCAAGCTTATAAATAAATTCCTTAATCCAGAAGTTTTCTACAGTAATATAGAATGCGCTTACTGTTTTTTTTTCTCTTTATGTACCTGTGCAATGTAATCTTTTAACTTCTCACTGATGGATTCATCTAATGCTCTCTCAGCAAGCTCATACATTACAGTGTTGCCTTCTGGGCCATTAACTTTCTCCTTTAGCAAATACCTACATAGAGGTAACTATAAATAACAGAAATGCAGGTTAACAAAAGTGAGAACTAAAATGCAGCTAGATACAAGCTTACCTTTGTTGCACAAGCATCTCTAAAGTTTGCCTGGTGTTACCAAAGCAAGGATGGTTTTCATCACTCTCATTTAATCCCAACCGCCTTAGTTGATGCCAAAGATTTTCTATAATGCTATGCAATAGATTTAATCAATACCAAACAGCAAAAAAATAATGGAACCTAGAAGCATAGAGAGAGAATGTAGCATACCCTCAGAGATTTTTCCTCCTGCAAGATGCACAATACTGATCACAACAAAAGTGAAACCTGTTACATGTGAGGTACTCTTGTCTTCAATATACTTGCTATAGATGTCAGCAGGTACCTTACTCACAATAACATATGATTTTGCCTCTGCAGTACCTGAAGGTATTATTATATGTTAGCAACTTATCACAGGATAGAGAGGATTTGTGTAACTTTTTTATATTTTTATTAGGCACCCATTGCACAATTATCTACATCAATGTATAGGTATTCATCCAAACGTGATATGTAACAATAACTTAGATATGGAACAGATAACTATATCGCTGTTTCAATTAAATAGAAGTATATGGAACCATTTGTTACTCATGCAACAAAAATTGATCTGCAAGTAGAAATAATGTTAAAAATATTAAGTAACACTACAACAATTGGACTTGCAGCTTACCCTGCTGAGACACACGACCCTGCCTGTTTGAGGAAGGACGAGAGCGCTGGAGCTCTTTCATCTCATAACCAAAAATGCTAGAGAGTTTATCTCTGGCCTCATTTATAACAAGTGCAGGCAATGAACGCTGACGATAGTTCTTGGTTATCAGTTGAGTCAAGTCTTCCCTCTTTATAGGGCACCCAGAGCTCTGGTAGGTCTTAAACAGCACATGGCGGATTACTTCTGCAACCAGCTTGTCCTTTTCCTGTGCCAAGATGCATTACAACTCAGTGCATGTATTCGTTCAGCATAATCAAGAACTACATTTACAAAATGGAGGCAAACTGTCCCCACCTCTTGAGACACATCAATTTGTGAGTTCTCCTCATTGTAACCTGCCATCCTGTAGCCACAGATATAATTTCGCGTCACTTTAAGAAACATATTTTCTAAAAGTTCTTAAATTACACTTAAAATATTTAGATTAAAAGAAAAAATATATATTGCATACTATCTAAATACTCTAAGATCATTATGTTTGAATTTCAAATTAGTTTAATATGAGAATTTAGAATTTAGGAGGGGAATTCAGACATTTGGCAGAAGTGTCATTGTGTCACCTACGCAATGACAATAAGCAGGATAGTAAAAGTTGATAGCATGGGAAAATAGCACATGGATGATAGCAATATGCAGCAAACTTCGGAATACCATGGCTTTAAACAGTTTTCATGCAAAATCTATATGACCACATCTCCTGGTTGACCTAAAATAAACTGCCAACAGATCCAAAAAAAATGACACCTAATTTTTGCCATTTTATTGAAGAAACAAAAACTCGAAAACAAAGAAAACTTTTTTAATCAATGAGACAAGACAAAGGAAATCAATAAATTCCATTGCCAAAGCCAATGCTTGTGTGCCTAATGAACCAAAAAAAATCAAAACATGAAGCTTTGGAAGAACGTCATATAGCAACATTAACAAAAAATCCAATTCACAAGACTAGCTAAGAAGGTAAAACTAACTTCATCTTATCCTAAGAAACAAATTAGCCATCTTTACGATCTGATATAAGTGTGTACTCGGTTCATTTGTTATTTGATGCAATAAAAAAAAAATGGCACTACATCTCTTTAGAGCAACTAAGGAACCATCTTTATGTTCAAATACTGTTCACCACTGGTGAAAGACGTTGCCTTTGCATACTAATTAAAATTTAAGGCAAAAAAGAGGGAAAAAACTACGGACACTCGTTTCCCTTACCTCTGAAACGGGCACAACACAATAAGCACCGAGTGATTAAACTCTAAAACTAGAAAGGATGCCAATCCAAAGATAATTAACGTCTTCCAAGCTTTTGTTAAAAATTTAGGATTTATTTAAAGAACTCATCTCACATATTGAGAGGCATGTTTTGCCCTTTAAAATCTTTTCAGAAGGTTTGCAGCGAAGAGGCCGCACGTTCAGAGACAGAGAGAGTACCGGATCTGGAGAAGAGGAAAAGCTGTGAGGGTTTTAGGATTTGAGAGAAGGGGATTCCTCGGAGGAGCTGGAGAGCGGCCGCTGCAGGTGAAATGGCGAAGAGAGGCGGTGGGCGTAGGCGGCCGCTTCGGCTAGAAGAGGAGCTGCAGAGAGAGGTGGCGGCGCCGGGAGGAGGCCGCGGGCGGACGTGGACGCTGGTTAAAAGGGACGGAGGCGGAGCCCTAAATAGAGATGAGAGTGAGCGACGGAAGAAAGCGCGAGAGGAGGAAGACTGACCCAAAACGGATGTTTGAATAAAAATAGTAAAATCTTCATTAAAAAAATAATAATAACGGGAATTGTTTTTGTTTTTTAAGGAGGGCGGAAGCACTCCCTGATTAAAAGAAATTATTGAGAAAAAATAAATATAAAAATAAAAGAAAGCACAAGATAACAGTATCAATAAGGTCACGAAGAACCAGAAACAAATGTAAGGATTATCTTAGAATCCTGGCCTTTTGATTAAAAGCCCTTCTATTTTATTGTTTTTAAACAGATCACAAGATATAATAGTAGCAATCATGATCCATCCAAGACCATGATAATTAGACGTGGTTGGAAGAAGAGAGATGGCAAGATGCTTGTAGAGGAGTAAGATGGGGATGTCCAATTTGAGTCTTAATGTCAAGCCTGGCCAAATTACTAGCGATAACATTCAATTTTGCATTCATTTGGGGTACAAAGTAGGTATGTTGCTTCACTTCAACAACTCTTATATTGTATGTGATTGTGTTACAAATTACACATTGTATGTAATGCCTCTTCAATTTCTGGGTTCATGCAGTTGGATAAAGTAGCTATGATGGACATTTTGATTTTGAATGGGTAATCTTTTAATCTGACATGGAATTTGAAAAGTTGTTTACCGTTGGTTGTTTAGTTTCCTATCGACGTTTTGCTGCGATGGAGACTTTTTAGGCTGGTTTATTTTTTATTTTTCCCTAGATATGTTTGCATGGTTAAGTGCACGCAAGGCGGTCTTGTGTTATTACATTTGAATGATCTTGTGGAACCTTCACGGCTCGTAGTTTTTAGTTTCTTGCATTTGACCTTGCGTAACAATAAAGGTGTGGAAAAAATTAAATGCGCACGCGGCCGAGTCTCGGTCCGCATGCGCGTTTGGATTTGGAAATGGCCGGGGCGCTAAAGAAAAAATTAAATGCGCATGCAGCCGAGTCTCGGACCACGTGCGTATTTGAAAATTAAAACGTCGTGGGTATTTCGCTGGCAGACCCTAATGCCCCTGCTCAATCATCTCTATATAAACCCCCTATTTCATCCTATTCATTACGAAAAAAATTACAGAAAAATAGTAGAAAAACTCTGAAGAAATTCTTCCTCCTCTTAGACACTTTGAATTTTATTTTTATTCAGTTTATTTAATTCTTTTCATTCCGCTCTTTGCTGGATCTGCAAGTCCGATCGGGTTCGCTTTGACTTCTTCCGAAACGTACCGAAGAAGAAGTTGTAGAGTCGTCGTATCTTCGAAAAGGATTGTCGGAAGATCCGTATGTGGGGGCAAATACTTCTTTGGGACAGCATCTACGTGCTTCGACCTGCCTTCAATCAGGCTACTTTTTTCTACCTTTATTTTTAATTTAATATTAGTAGATTTGTAGGATTTGAAATTCTATGATATAAATTTATTAAATGCAT
>JAOXJJ010000914.1:5425286-5438302 GCA_025769935.1 Phoenix roebelenii
TGAGTTCGTTTGTATAACTCTTAATGAGTCCGAGACCCAAGAGGCAGGAGCTTCCTTGCTAGCTTCCTTATTAGGACACACCAATATGTGCAGTTATGAGGCCGCGATTATGAGAAATGGGTGATTCCTTAAAAAGCACATGATAGATACATGTGCATGGCCATATTAGCGCAACCCGCTTAGAACTCAGATCAGGCTATATTATGTGTGATATTGATTTATTCTGAGCCATGGACCGAGGTTCAAGATTAAGACCACCTTGGCTCTACAGATGTAATCAATTGTCACTAAGTGAAGGTTCAAATCGAAAGGTACCTACACCTATTACATAATATAAAATATCCAGTATTTTATTTTGATTTTAAAATCAATCATGCTATTTTCTTCTACCTTTATTTTTAATTTAATATTAGTAGACTTGTAGGATTTGAAATTCTATGATATAAATTTATTAAATGCATAGATTTATATTGTGCTAGAATAGGTTTATTTTGCATTAAAATAGAATTATTTGGATACCGAATAATATACATATACATTATTCCTTTTAAAATTTTCTATTAATTGAATTTATAGATTTATTTGTTTATTTAGATAATATATTGCTAACAAAAGGCACGGTTGGTTGTGTATGAAAGATCTTGTGTAACAATATAGGGATCGTTGGGCAATTAAAATGTGCACAATTAGAGGGAACTCATACATACGTTCATTTTAGAAGCTTGAACTTGGAAGGGCATAACACATAAAGCTGCAAGCAGGTTGATGAAAAAAGGCTTTTTGATGTCTATTTTTTATGCTTCTAGTAATGTTCTTGTGATCATATTCCAAGCATTTCTCTCATGTATACTAAGCCAAAGCACCATTTCATGCATCATTACTAACGGGAATTTATAGTCAGATAAAAGATTCCATAAAAGGTGCATAAAACTCATGATAATAGATGAATTGAATGTTTCGGCCGAATGGAACTCCTTTCAAGCGGAAAAATAGCTCCGCAAGTATGTGCGAAAGTGGAACAATTCCTAGATGGATGATAGGGCTTTCAACCTACCATGACACCAGTGGAATAAGATGTTAGGTCATCAATATAAAGCTAGCTCAAAAAAATTGTCCGATGTACTAAATACTTATGAGAGGATCTAAGCGGGTGTATGTTTAGCACCACATTGTTATATATTGGATAGATCCTATATACTTTTACCTGACCAAGAAACTCTGAGCTATTACCAATGATATCAAAATAGATATAGCTCATGATCGATATGGACTAGAAGATATTACAATACGGACTCATTAGGACTGACTACGAGTTGATTGTGGTCAGTCCTAATGAGCTCGCTCGTGTAGTATTTGTGATTGGCTTTGAACGAACATTAGAGCTTAAATAGAAGGAGTATATAAAAAAACTCGTACAGGCATGTGCTTAGTCCCACATCGATTATACATTGAGTAGATCTTGAGTATAGACAAAGTCTAATGGAACAAATTGTATCATTATTCGAAGGGATAAAACAAGGTGGGAAGAGTTCTGCATCTTTGTGGTATTGATTATAAAAAAAAAATCAGGTACTAAGTTTAAATTTTACATTACTTGCTTCAATTTTTTTAGTCATACATGTAATGCGCTGAAAAATATTTGTTCTTACCTTTTTTTTTGAACTATAGATTTTCATTCGTTGTTTTTTTTTGTTCCTACATTTTTTTATTGATTATGTATTGACTTTTTTACTTGATATTTGATTACATGGTCGCTTTTAATTGCAAACATGGACTTTATTAAAATATAACCAAAATTAACATTAGATAAAGTTATTCGTAAACTAGCGCTTCCTTATTTTTTAGATCTTTTATTGATGTTGTCTTAGGTGAAGAAGATGACGTATCAAAGATAGAAAGAGTTTGAGGATGCTCATGTAATGATGAAGTTCGACTGAACGAAGATGCCACCTTACTTGCTATTAAAATATTAAAAGAAATATTCAAATTTGAAATCTAGGATTTAATTTTGTTGATAAAAAATATTTTAAATATTTGTATGAAAAGATTTATAATGCTCATGCACAACTTGTGATCAAGCTCAGGCGATCAAAGTGGCTTCCCCTCAATTCAAGTAATCAAAGTGGCTTCCCCTCAATTTAGGCAATTAAAGTGGCTTCCCCTAGATTCAGGCAATCAAAGTGGATTCACAGATACTATATCGTCAATATGGCTTCTCCTTGGTTCCTAATTATTTTCTTCCTTTTTCTTTTCCAACTCATCCAGCAAAAAATAGAAAAGTCATCAATGGCTATCGGAGAATGTATAATACTCGTACAAAATTTAGCATCGAGCAAGTGCTCTTACTCATTGTTGGTTTAGCCTCTTCTCTTTTTTTTCATTACTATCTTTTTCCATTTAAATATAATATATATACATATAGCTCGTGAACCAAATATTACTATTTTTTAAAATTTTATTAGACAAATGCAGCGCAACACACCTTTCCTACTAGTGATGATATATAAGAGAATGTTGCTTTAATATTGCTCACTTAGAGGAAACTAAATGGAGAGGTAGTGAACTAATAGACTTGGAATGGGTATAAAGTATTATATATAGGTGAGGGTAATAATAGAAATGGAGTAGAATATGCTGGATAAAGAAATGATAGAAAAAAATTATACATGTAAATAAGATAAGTGATAGATTGATAGCTACCAAATTAATTTCAGAGATAGAAATTGTTAATGTAATTAGTGTATATACATACACGAGATGTAGAGTTAGAGGAGAGGGGTGAAAAATAATTTTAGAAAGAAATTGATGAATTAATATAAAATATTTTTAAAGGAAAAATAGGTGTGGTGATCTGAATAGGTGTGTAGGAAAGAATAGTATAGGATATAAGAGTGCATAGGAGGTTCGATTTTGGAGAAAGTAGCTTTGTAGCGATTTCCATCCTTGAATTTGTAGCAGCTTATGATTTAGCAATTGTAAATGCATATTTTAATAAGAGAGACAATCACTTAATAACCTTTAAAAGTAATTTAAATTTATCACAACATATTCTTTATTAGTAAGGATTGTAATATGACACTATAAGAGAGTTTAATAGCAACATAGGTTGCTGGTTTTAGATGTGTATACTAGATGCGAGAAGAAAAAAAAATAATTAATAACTGTCCAAACGTAAGATGATAAAATTTTAAAAGACAAAGTATTATAATTTTTAGAAAAATTATTAAAGGAGAGAAATTTGAATTTAAGAATTAAGTTGAACAAAATATGGTATCAAATAACCAATTGTATTAAGAGGGTAGCTCTAGATGTTTTAGGAGGGACAAAGTGAAAAATTATATATATACATACTTGTTGGTGGAATTATGAGGGCCATAAGACAATTAAAACATATGGACTTGCTTTAAACAATCAAGGGTTTCATAAAATACAAGAAAGCTAAAAAAGACGTAAAAAGAGTAGTAAGTAAAGCTAAATATGTAGTATATAATAATTTATATGATAGGTTAAGGTTAAGAGGATATAGGAAAGAAATTTATAAAACAACTAAAAGAAGAAAAAGGAAAACTAAATATGTTGATCAAGGTATATAAAAAATGAGATAATGTTATATTAGTGAAGATAAGAAAATTAGAGAAAGAAACAAACAGTATTCTAAAACCTTTACAAGAAAATATAATGAAGAAGAAATAAAGATTTTATTCATACAATTCATAGTAGAAAAGTGGAGATAGTTTTCCAAAGAATACAAAAGGTTAAGATATTAGGACCACATGAAATATCTATTAAGGATTCGAAAATTATGGGAAATTGAATTAAATTGGCCTACCAACTTTTTTAATGAAATTACAAAAACAAAGAAATTGCTAGATGATTGAAAGAGAAGTACTGTAGTATCTTTCTAAAAAAATTAACATGATGAGCAACATTATTCTAATTATTGGAGAACTAAGCTCCCAACTCACTCTACAAAATTAAGGAAAAGAGTAACTGAACAAAGATTAAGAAAAATAATAATTAATTAGGATAACCAATTTAGATTTATGCATGAAAAGGCAACAATAGATACTATCTTGTTATTTAGTCCATTGATAAAAAAATATAGAGAAAAATAATCTTATTAATTTAAAGAAAGCTCGATAGTGTATGAAAAAAAATAATTTGGTGGACTTTATAAAAGACGGGTGTATATCAATGATACATTGAAATAGTCGAGGATATGTGGGTATTGACAAGTGCTAGGAGTTGCTATAGTACAATAAATATTTTCTAGTCAAAATAGGCTTATATCAAGGATTAATAGAAAGGTCATTCCTATTTGTATTAATTACAAATAAACTCACATGTAATATTCAAGAAAATATAGCATGGTGTAGATTATTTGTGGATGATATAGTATGGATTAATAAAAAAACAAATTAAATACTAAATCAAAATTATGGAGAAAAACTTTAGAGGATAAAAGCTTAAAGTCTAATAGAATGAAGATATAGAACATAAAACACAAATTTAATAATAATGAAAATGAAGATATAATATTTATATCAATTAAAATTAATAGACGAGATATTATAGAGTAACCAATTTTGTTATTTAGAATCTATTATATAAAATAATAGACATATAGATGAAAATGTATATAACAAAATTATAACTAGTTAGATAAAATAGAGAGATGCATCTGAAATATTATATGATAAACAAATACCTTATAGGCTTAAAAAATTAAAACAACAATAAGATGTTATATGACTCAAGATTCTGGACAATAAAGAAAATACATAAAAACAATCTACATATTGCAAAAATAAGAATAGTAAGATGGATGAATGGTAAAACTAGAAAAAATAAATTAAGAAATAAATATATTAGAGGAGCTTAGGAATTGCACAAATTAAGGATAAAGTGTTGAAAATTTTATAAAGATGGAATGAAATATATAGCAAATGCCTGAGAAAACTTTTATAAAGAGAGATACTTTAGTTTACGCTGAAGATTATAAAAAAATTAAAAAAAGAGAAAAACCTAAATTTACATGGATAAAGGTTATGAGGAAGGATATAGAAAATTTTAGAATAACATCAGAAGTGATCCTAATTAGGAACACTTAAAAATTGAGAATCCATAAATCGGTCCCAAATAGTTAGGAAAAAGCTCAATGATTGTGATTGTGATTATGATTGTTAGCAATTGTTAAATGGTATCATTTTCCCATAATGACCATAAGTTTCAAGATGAATGAAAATGTACCATATACATTCAAAAAGCCCTCCTCTGTTACAATATATGAATAGTAAAATAGACTGTATAGCAATATAAACTACCCAGCTAAGGCTTCAAACAGATCGAGGCATCTATACTATGGGCAGTTTTGAGATCCTCCATGGAGGCAATGCCTAATATTGCACTAAGAGAATATGTATGTGTGCTATTGGAACATAAAATAATATACATTGGTCATTTTAGAAGCAACTTCCGAGATTCTGAGTACCATCTGGTGTAGCATGACACTAGATTTGGCCAGTCGGAGTCAGGACAGGAGGTGAAATGATGGAGCCAGAGTGCCAGAATTTCTTCCTGCTGTTCCCAGCTTAACTTCTCGATTATTTCCTCCAGCACCCTAACCATCTCTACTCTTTCCCCACTGCTCATTATGGGAGCGCCCACACCATTGCTAGCTCGGCAAAGCAACGGCAACCATGACGTCAGCATCGCCATCCGATAGCGTGCTATGGATCCATCTTCACCTTCTCCTTTCCATTCTTCCATTTGCTTAGAGTTGGCATGCTTAAATAAAAATGCTGCACCAAAAAAAGTCTTGCTTTGAGCATTGGGCATTGCTAGTGTTATAGAAAAAATGTCAACTTTGATATTGTATTAATAATGTTGAAACTATAATAGTTTGTTAAAAAGAAGGCTTACAAAACAAGAACTCATAATATTAGAAACTTTTGAGGAGTCAGTTCGAGCAAACCTCGAGTGTCTTTCAACATGAAAACTATTTACATAAACAATTTATCTGCCAGCTTCATTTAATACTCTCATCATGATGTCTATTATTCTCCAACTGGTGGATTCAAGTTCTTCTTAGTGGTTGGTTTCATTGAGAAATGCCAAAACATGTTTGCAAAATGCTTTTTTTGTGCTTTGAGGCCATCAAGAACATGGGAAAGCTGGAGTATTCTATAGAAGCCTGAACTAAAACCCTCCAGAGAGATAAGCACATGAATACAGATAATTCAGGTAGCTTGAAATGAAGCTGCAAGTGATGCATATGGGTGAGATCTTTTCCTACCTTATGAGAAGTTTTGGCTTATAACATGCAACTAAATTCAGGAGAATTTATTGACTACTTTCAATGTACTAAGGGACCTTCAATAAGGAGATCTGGCATATCTTGATATTTTTTAACCGCAAAGCAATTAAGTAGATGCATATTGCAATACTTCATTAAAGGAAAAATACTGTAATAATTTGTTGTGTGTTTATGTATCTACGTATGCATCTAAGCACCCATGTGTCCGTGTGTCTATCTCTACAAGTTGTCTTATCCTTTCCACCTAAGTTGCTCCAGACATTATAAAAAAAATTCGAATGTTCTGGTGCTCTATTATGTTTCAAGAAGAGCAGAATAAAGACATTTCTAATAATTTGAACACAGAGATCTTAGGACAAGAAATATAAGCTATGGATAACAGCCAACAAGATCCTGCAAGCTATCTATGTTGCCTGACAGCTCTAGGACACCTTCACAAATCAATTTTCAGGGTCATTTTTCTGATGCAGCCTAGTTTAGTGAAGCATTTGGATGGAACAAAGAACTGCATAGGATGGTAGGACACTCACTGAGATCACAAGAAAGCTTCATGCTATAGATATCATACCAATAGTTAGTCAGCAAAACAAGGCCAAAGCGATGGACAAGAATGATGCCGGCAGGATGAGGTTCCAAAGTGAAATAAAATTTGCTCAATTAAGATTTTATTTTATACTTTTTCTGAAGCAAATAGAACCAAGTATTATTGCCACTCTAATGGTTTGGATGCAGTATGGATGGCCACGAACTAATATGTTGAAATACAATATCAAGATTCTAGCTTAACTGCTCATAATAAAAGGAGCGTGTGTTGCAAGCAGTTCTTTTAATGCATATATTACTACTGATACGTATTGCAACAAACTGAAAACGTTTTTTTGATGCCATGTAGGAAATTACATAGTGATAGAGCTTAGGGTCGAGAACTAGCACAAGTAGGAAGTGCTTGCTTCAATTTAGTCTATAGAGTGTTTACAAGTTAAACTGGTCATGTTTTACGTGATTGTTTGCAATCTTTTATTTGTCTGAATATTTGAAGTGGATCTTCTAAGTCTTAGGAAGTATTACCGTGCATACGACAAGCGATGAACACTTTCTTTTAGAGTAGAGCATGCTACTGTTTGACAGAAAGGTGTCTACAAGCGAGTAGGTCTGGGCTTTCCAGCGAAGGCCGCACCCAAGGTATTTGAAAGATTCTGAATCAACAAAAGAAAAGGAAAAGAGATTCTTCGCTGCTTCTAGTGCAACTTACCACCCTCTAGGTTCAAATTTTCGACAATGATATGATGCTTTGTACAAGTCGAAAGGTTGAAGGGATGTCAAGCATATATCTGGCCATTGTTTCCTAGGACAAGAGAGACCTCTCGATCCACTTTCCAATATTTTCATCATTCTAGCCTTCTCCCATCCCCATGGTGTGGCTCTATAGCACAACAGTCATGAAAATTAAATGACGGCTGTCAATTAACTAGACCCCAAAAAAAGTCGCTATTTATATCTTAGGGTGGCAACTTTAGCCAATAGAGCCACGGATTGGGTGGCTGCTTATGCAGTCAGCCATTCCGGTGGTACTCTATGGACCAGTGAGAAAGTGAGGAAGAGCTTCCTAGCGCACTCCGTGATATTTTGTTCTCTGACTTCATTGGGTGTGTTCGTATCCGTGTGGTATGACTTACCCGCTTAAGCAAGCAAAAAAAAAAAAAAAGAATTAGCACCGAATCCTAAAATGATAATTCTAGGACATGAAGTTCATGGTTGCAATTTAAGCTCATGCAAGAAAGAAGCAATCCTTCGTCTCTTAGATGGAGAAACATTGAGATAAGATCACATTTTTTGGTGTAGAAAACTGCAACAACAGAGAGAGAGAGAGAGAGAGAGAGAGAGAGAGAGAGAGAGAGAGAGAGAGAGAGCAACTAGACGGCCTATGGCTTAGTTAAATTGCCATGGGTCCCATAAAATGTGATCTTATATCTCTGTTTCTCCATCTGAGAGAAACAGATAGATAAGATTAAACAGGTCAAAAATTAAACAGGATCGTAAGATTAAACGGGTCAAAAACATGTTCTAGAATGTATCAACTTAATCTTATGATAGCAAGTTACCTGCATGCGCCCATAAAAAAATAATAATAATTTTATGATGATGATGATGATGATGATGTTAAATTTATGTGACCAGAGAGAGGCTACCATATTTTTTTCTAAATTACATGGGCCCTCCAACAAAGCACGTAACTCCAGAAACGGGAAAAAGGAAGCATAGGGACTCCCAAACGTAACCCCTAGCGTACAATTTTGGCTAGCGGTGGACCCGGCACGACTAGTCGTGTGGATTCAGACCACCACAAAATCTAGCGGTACCAACTGAATCCAGCGGTATCGATGTAGACCAAGACGGTTTTTAATCAATGCAATCATCCCACGTGGCAACACACAATCAAGAGAATCCAACGACTTCTGCCAGTCGGTGTTTTAGACCAAAACACCGAAGCCTCGCATGAAACTCTCGTCCACTTTCACGTGGACCTTTCGGTTCGAGATAGACCGGGCTCCCGTCCGAGTCGCCAGAGAGGAGCCGAGCCGGGGGAAATAAAATAATCGAGAAATATAAGAAAAAAATAGTAGGGGAGAATAGGCAAGGGAACTGACCAGAGACGCGAACGAGGGCCACCTGAAGCCGGGGCTCGGCAGAGAGGGCAAGGCGGCCGAGTCTCGCCGCCGCCCCCCACTGGGCCACCGCCTCCACTGCCACCCCGCACTCCGCCATCTTCTGTCCCAGCCACAGCGCCTCAGCTGTCATCTTCTCCGCCGATCCGGCCCCGCCGACGCCCACCACGTCCCCTTCCTCCGCCACCGCGGCCGCCGCCGCAAACCGCCTCATCCCGGACCTGACCGCCCCGATTATCATTTCCAACGACCGATCCGTCGGGGAGGCGGCGGAGATCGCGGCAGCGGTGGCGGCCTCGAGACATTGGAGGGTGCGGGAGAAGGCAGCAGAGAGGGCGGCGCGGTTTAGCTCGTTGAGGCCGGTGGCGGCGCCGAGGTGAAGGTTGTCGTCGAGGAGGCGATCGGCGAGGGAGCGGACGAGCTCGTACTTGCGGGAGGCGACGGGGACGCGGGAGACGGTGGAGAGGACGTGGGCGAGGGCGCGGTCGGCTGCGGTAGTGCCATCGGGGGCGGCGGCGGCAGTGGCGGGGGAGAAGGAGGAGGAGGGGAGGTGGGAGAAGGCGGGGGAGAGGAGGAAGAAGAGGAGGGAGAGGAGGGCGTGTAGGGAGAGGAGAAGGAAGCGGCGGAGGAGGTGGAGGAGGCGGCCGCCGGGGAGGAGGATGAGGGAGGAGGGAGACGACGGCGCGGCGTCTGAAGGGGAGACGTGCTTGGAGGAGAGAAGGGCGGCGGCGATCGCCGCTAGGCTTTCCATGGGGATTGCTGTGGTGGTGGTTCCTTTGGGTTTGTCCTCTCCGTCGTTCATTAGGAGAAAGGGGAAGGAGGGGAAGCGACGCGAATATTAATAGGTATCTTTCGCCTAAACAGTTTTGAGAACAACCTCTAAAACCAAGCTGTTTCGGTCCATTGACAGACTGGTAATTGGTTTTCGTGATGCAAATAAGGTGTCAAGGTGCGACGCATAATAACTTGAATCAAATTTTCTTATCCTACTGGGCCACCACTATCAAATTGAATCACCAAGAATCCAATTCAGGAACCCAAACCTAAAACAGGGGTGCCATCTTTTGACTTTGTAGATATATGATCTATATACCATGTACCATCTTTTGACTATGGAGAAATATGATCTATATACCATATTTCTGACTAGGTAGAAATAAGACCTTGTACATCTTTCAACATGAATAGAAGAAAATAATGTAAGGGCAATCTCATAGCAGCTATATGTGTGTGTGGTTGATGCAGCTCTCTGCTTCCTATTCAGTAGTGTCAATCTCAAGGACCTGAAACTTGCCCTTGTATAACGGGTAGAGGTCACTTGACACTCAAAGATTGCAGGCTTTGAGGTGCATGGTATTCCTGTTCATGCACCCACGGTTGGAAAGTGCAGAGAATAACCTTAATCCCGATTGGCCGACGATGATGCTAGTGAATCCCGGTAGAAGACTGATTAGTGGGGACGCCAGAAGATTAGTTGTGCAAACCAAGCTACCGTTTTCTCTATGTGTCTTTCTATGGCAAATTAGTGAGATTAGAAGGTGGCGAAAGAGGGGATATCACAAGCACTAAGTCCTAACAGTCGAGAGATCGGAGGTATGGTGCAGCATTGAACTCACATGAAGATACATGGGGAAAGTTGGACCAAAACCTCGAGAGATCAAGGTGGAGGGGGAGGGCCGACATACCAGATCGTGAAGTAAGTCAACATCGTCCGATGGTAGGATCGAGGCAAAGAGATTGAGATTCAGAGATCTAGGGTTTTGAAGGAAGGGAAGAAACAAGAAAGCTTTCAGAAGAATCACAACTCAAGGTTGCAGGTTGGTAGAAACCGGCTCACCTGAGTTATCTCCTATGTTATTGTTGGGGTAATACGGACCACCCCAAGGCACGTGAGCGTGTTGCAGGGCACATGATCGAGGGTTGCCGAGCTAGGAGCGGCCGACCTTAAAGGCGCCCGACCTCAAATGCATCCGACCCCCTGGGTCCCCGGCTCGACGCCCAACTGAGTCTCCGATATCGGAATCGATCACCTTGAATCTTTGACCTGGCCCCTCGCCTACTACGGTCACGTCTCTTCGCAGCCCGGTCAGAGGGCACACCCAGTCATTGCCGTCAGCATTTAATGCACATGGCCCTGTAAAATCTCCGGACCACTCCACAATTAATGCACATTTCCGACCTACTCAACCATCATTACGCATGGCTCCTGAAGACCCTCGCCCACTCCGCAATTAATGCATAATTCCGGCTCACTCAACTATTAATGCGCATGCTACTGACTGTCCACGGAACTCCAATTTTCCACGCCTGATTTCTCCACTTCTCTACAGCAATTCAGCTCGGCTGTACTCCATCAACCGAAGCAGCTCCTTGTCTCCGATCTCGGATCATTAAATCGACTGATCATACGACATGTTCGATGGTACTACAGCTTCGTCTTGTCACATCACAGGTAACCCAGCGCCCCTCTATAAAAGGGGGACTCCTCCATTCTAGAGGGGGGGCTGGCAAAATCTTTCAAGCATACTGTTCCTTCTCCCTCTCCCACCTTTTTGCCCCCTCTGACTTAGGCATCGGAGGGTCGGCGCCGGAAAATCCGGCCACCGGCTTTCTTGCAGGTCACGCGAAGGACGCCGCCCACCGACGGATCGCCGCCCGCCAGTTTTCCTCGGAGCTTCCCCTTCTCAGCCGACGGTCGCCCCCGGGTCCAAATTCCAGCAACAGTGGCGCTAGAGGAAGGGACCGAGTCGTGATCATGAAGTTGAGAAGTAAGGGAGCCTCTAACGCCTCCCGGCATTTGCCGCCAAGCCCAGAGCACTCCGTCCAGAATTCGCCTCCTCCGGCTGGTTCAGCCTCGCAAATCCCGTCGGAACAGTTCAACACCTTGGTGCAGCAAGTTCAAGCCTTGGCTGCAGCTATTCGGGGCTTGCAACACGATGGAGCCCCACCGGTGCCGCCTCCTCACGTTCAGGTTATGCCGACACCCTACAAGCCGGCGTGCCAGGGCCAGAATCCCCCTGGCTTCTCACAAGCCAACAATGAGGGGCGATGCTGCTGCCAGAAGTCAGCCCAGCTTTCTCCCAGGAAGGGACCCGTAGAGAGGGGCCCATGCAATGGTCCGCAGCCATCGGAGGTTGAGTCCGTTCCGGGACAGCCCGCACCGGAACAAACTACCGTGGTGGATCCACGGAGCGGAGAACTCGACAAGAAGGTCGAGAGACTCGAGCGCCAGATCGAAGCGCTCCATAGTAGAAAGGCGAGATGCGAAGGTGACTTCGAATTCACAACTAAGTCCCCCTTTTCCCGCCAGATCGAGGATGAACCGATCCCGTCGAGGTTCAAAATGCCTCAAGTGAAGCCATATAACGGCACGACCGACCCCCTCGATCACCTGGAGAGTTACCGAGCTCTCATGGCGTTGTAGGGGGCCACGGAGGCCATGCTCTGCAAGGCTTTCCCGGCAACACTTCGGGAGGCGGCTCGACTTTGGTTTTCTGGGCTAAAGCCCAACATAGTATTGTCCTTTGAGCAACTCGACAGGCAATTCACCACCAACTTCGCTGCCAGCCGACGTCAGCGGCAGACTTCAAACTCCCTCCTTGACATCAAGCAGAAAGAGGGGGAGTCCCTCAAGGACTACCTCGACCGCTTCACCGCCGCCACCTGGGAGGTCCGCGAGCTTGACCCGTCGATAGCCATGTCGGCGTTAAAGACGGAAGCCCGATCCTACAGATTTCTCTTCTCTATCGAGAAGAGTTTCCCTGCAGACTTCATGGAGATGCTCGCCCGAGCCCGAAAGTACGCAAAAGCCGAAGAGGCCATAGCCTCAAGGCGGGGTGCGACCGAGCCAACCTCCAAGAAACAGAAGAGACGTCGTGAGGAGCGCGACCACCCCAGGGGTCCGTCCCCTCGTCAGAGCAAGAATCTGCCTCGGCTCAGGAGCCCGCCTCGGCCTCGGGGCCAGCCCCGACCAAGATCTCCGCCCAGACCGAGATCGCCGATGCGACCACGACCGCAGCCGGGAAGGTATGAAA
>JAOXJJ010000914.1:5438402-5457723 GCA_025769935.1 Phoenix roebelenii
AGGACCATTCTTATATTAGGCGTGCTTCTCTTATTGCTCGATGGCAGTAAACACATTGATCTCTAATACTGTCGAAGCACAAGCTATAAAATTTTACCTCTACCTATCGGCATCTCGGCCAAGTCCGAGACCGACTGCCATACGAGCTTCGACATCTATATAACTTTGGCTCGCGACCTCCTCGGAGGCGATCTCTAACATCCCTTATCGGTTAAATGTGCCGAAGTTGCTTGGAGAACGAGCTTGAATACCCTATGAAACCTCCTTAGAATGAGGTTTGGATAGACGTATAGCCTGAGGGATACACTTAGCCGAGCTTAAACACTTAGAAAAATTCATTGGTAAAAGTTCAACTTGAAAGTAATAGCAGAGAAACAAACACAAACTTGCCAAAAAGACTATTTCATTCATAAACGCCCGGAGGCCGAGGTACAAGTTTGAAGGCGGCTTTACAACAGTTTTAGGAGCGGCCTCGCTTACAAAAGAAAAGAAAAGAAGAGGAACAAAGTCACTCTCGAGGGGCCTCGGCCTCGTCAGCACCAGGATCATCGACGATGATCACTTGGGGGGCTTCAGTAGGTATCGGGTCCGAACCTTCCTCGATGGGAACTGGAGCACCTCCGACGGTAGCCTCGGAAACTCCCCCCACGGGAGCTGCTTGGACGGCCTACTCGGCCCCGGCATCCCTTCCCTTGGGTACCGCTTCGACAGCCCCGGTCTCCTCCTCTTCCTCCTCCTCCAGTTGCGAGGATACGTCCGAGTCGCTGTTGCCGCTAATGTTCGACCTCGGCCGAATCCCCGACAGATCGAACTGAGGGCAGAACCGAGACATCTGCCGCCTGAAGTTCTCGAAGCTCCGGAGGAACCCGTCCACGGTCTCCTCCTCGAGCATGTCTCGGAACTCCTCCAACTCCTTGAAGAGTTCCACAGTGTTCTGAGCTTGCTCGAGTACCTTTTTCTCCCGAGCCTCGAGTTGCTCGATCTTCAGATGGAGAAGCCCACGCTCGTACTGGAGCCCCGAAACCTCGGAGCGGGCCTCCATGAGTCGCGCCTCGGCAGCGCGCAACTTCGATCTCGTTAAGGAGTGGGCGGCCCTCTCCTCCTCGAGCTCGCTGACAATGGCGAGCCGCCCGGCCTAGGTAGCCTCCCTCCGTGCACGGGTCTCGGCTAGTTCAGCCTCAGACTCCGCAAACCTCTTCTCAGCCGACTCCGTCTGCCGCTGGAATCGCCGGGACTCGGCCTGGCATTCCGAGGCGATGAATACCAGGGTGTCGACCTCGTGAATGTGCTGCAAGAAAAAACAATGGTAAATAAAGAAGAAGGAAACGAAAATAACAAAGAGTGCAATGAGAAAGCCACTTACCCGACAAGTGTTTTTGTAAGTCTGGTCGACGATCTCTTCGAGGCTAAGAGCCTCGATTGTAACTCGGTCGGCCGGGAGCATCGCATGGCGAAAGACCGCGCGTGCGACATCGGCATCTTCGATGGCCGAGCTGCCTTCGGGGAGCGGAAGCTCCGAGTCGTCGGGGCCCCTCCTAGAGGGCACCCTTCCACCTGACGAGCTGGGGCCAGCAGGACTTAGGGCGGCGACCCGAGGCGCGCTCGGAACCCCGGGGCCCCTACTGGGCTCAGGCCCCGATCGCCAAAGACGAATGACAGGTCGGCCTGCCTGCTGAGCCGTGGGGGCAGGGCAGGCCGAGGGCGCCGAATCAGACACCCCTCCAGAGGCTGAGCTCGCATGCTCGGCCGAAGCTTCCCTGTGGGCCGCTAATGATGTGTCGGCCCCCGAGTCCCACGACCTGCGGGTAGGAGACCTTCGTGCCCTCTTGCGGGGCTTGGGAAGAGCTCCACCCGCCTCGGCGAATCTCTTTTTCAGTCGGAGGAACAAGGATGTGTTGCTGGTCGACATGTGGGAAATCTCTGAAATACAAATAAGTAAAGTCTGTAAGTAAAAAGAAGCATGTGAGATAGTAAAATAAAACTAAGTAACTACTCTTACCCTCGGGATGCGCCGAGCTCAGGCCGATGTTCACCAAAGCTTCCTCGCTCAGGAGGTCGGCCAAGTTGATATCCTTCTCGAGGCTCCGCAGGGAGTTAAGGACCCTCAGCTCGTCCGCCGTAGGCGCAGAGAGCCTATTAAGGGCCTTCAGCCGGGGATGCCCCCACCTTGGGTCAAAACCCCACGACGCCTCAGACGCCAAAAAGAAAAAATATTCCTTCCACTCGTGAATGGAGGAAGGAGCACCTCGGAAGAGGGACATACCGCCTCTAAAGGCAAAGTACAACCATTCTCCGTTCGCCGGATTTGTTTTTAATAAAAAACATCGGCGGAAAATATCTACCGAAACTGGGATCCCGTGCGCGAGGCAAAGGGATAAAAATCCGACTATGGTCCTCCAAGAATTAGGGACCAGTTGCGCCGGAACTAGCTGGTACTCCACCAACAGATCATTGATAAACCCGTGGAGGGGGAACCGCAAGCCGGCCCAGAGTGTCTCAACGTACACTCCGATCCGACCTGGAGGCGGACGCGTCACTCGACCCTCCGGCCCCGTGGGTTCAAGATGAAATCCTGGCCGGAAAAAGAATCGGGACTAGATCGATTCCAGTTCCTCCTCTGGCAAGCTAGACCTAACTTCCCCCGGACCCAAACCCATTTACAGAAAGAAGAAAAAAGGGAGAAGAACAAGGAAAAGAGAGGGAAAAATACTCCGCGCTAGAAAGGGGATATAACCTAAGGGAGGAAGGCCGCCGGAAATTGCCTAGGGGCGCCGCCGGGGAGCTTCGTAACAACTAGGAAAGACTAACTAGAGCGACAAAAAGGAGACAACCAAAAGAGCCCTTTCTTAGGGCCAGGTTGCAGGGTATATATAGACCTTCCCGACGGTCCAGATCAGCGGGACCAAACCCCGCCTCCCACCTTGATCACGCCGCGTGTCTACTCCGAAAACCGAAGCGGCGTACTTATTCCAGTTTGGCACCTCGAACACGCCATCGAGGCAAAATCCCGTCGGATCCCGGGACTTATTTATGAGCCCGTTTCGCGAAGCGATTTCGGAGAACGGAAAGGCGTTGTTCCACCTCTTCTCATTAAAAACACCCTGAAACGTGCAGAAAATCAGAATAATTTAAAGCCCTGGCCCCCACCATAGCCATAAAGACAGTTACTTCTCGCGTCCGAGCTCGCGAGCGGCTCGAACTCGAATGTCAGGGGTAGTGTTGGGGTAATACAGACCACCCTAAGGCACGTGAGCGTGTTGCGGGGCACATGATCGAGGGTTGCCGATCTAGGAGCGGCCGACCTTAAAGGCGCCCGACCTCGAAGGTGCCCGACCTCAAATGCATCCGACCCCCTAGGTCCCCGGCTCGACGCCCAACTGAGTCTCCGATCTTAGAATCGATCACCTTGGATCTTTGACCTGGCCCCTCGCCTACTACGGTCACGTCTCTTCGCAGCCCGATCAGAGGGCACACCCAGTCATCGCCGTCAGCATTTAATGCGCATGGTCCTGTAAAATCTCCGGACCACTCCACAATTAATGCACATTTCCGACCTACTCAACCATCATTACGCATGGCTCCTGAAGACCCTCGCCCACTCCGCAATTAATGCATAATTTCGGCTCACTCAACTATTAATGCGCATGCTACTGACTGTCCACGGAACTCCAGTTTTCCACGCCTGATTTCTCCACTTCTCTACGGCAATTCAGCTCGTCTGTACTCCATCAACCGAAGCAACTCCCTGTCTCCGACCTCGGATCATTAAATCGACTGATCATACGACATGTTCGATGGTACTACAGCTTCGTCTTGTCACGTCACAGGTAACCCAACGCCCCTCTATAAAAGGGGGACTCCTCCATTCTAGAGGGGGGCTGGCAAAAACTTTCGAGCATACTGTTCCTTCTCCCTCTCCCACCTTTTTGCCCCCTCTGACTTAGGCATCGGTGGGCCGGTGCCGGAAAATCCGGCCACTGGCTTCCTTGCAGGTCACGCGAAGGATGCCGCCCGCCGACAGATCGTCGCCCGCCAGTTTTCCTCGGAGCTTCCCCTTCTCAGCCGACGGTCGCCTCCGGGTCCAAATTCCAGCAACAGTTATGTTACGGGTTAACTGTTCTAGTTGGTTTGGTTCTAGTCGAGTAAGCTAATAAATAAAGAGACCCAACTTAGACTCAGATAACACACAGAGGGCATATATTCATTTTTTCCTTTCATCAAACCATTTTTTAGTCACAAATTATGAAAATTACAATTAATCCCAATGGATCCTCGTGTTTTCAAATTATTGGATTATTGTCTTCTAATTTAATTTATTTATCTCAAGATATCAATTACTGTAAAATTGAAAAATTATGTGATTCATATTTTTGTTGAGAAATAAAATTATAGGATTCATTTATTTTTAGTCCAAAAACAAAGAAGTAAAATTATGGGATTCGAATATTGACATTAAGTCGAGTAAAAAGCATAGAAAAAATAAAAACAAACACAAGAAAATCAAACACTTTAAAGGAAAGCACAACCTCTAATTATTATTCAAGAAAAGGATCTTAAGATAAAAATAAAATCCAAAATGTTAGATCTTCAAAATCGAATAAAATGAACCCTAAAATACATAAAAATCTACCTAGTAATTACTAAAAAATGGGAAAAGATGGATACCAACTAAATATGATATTCTTAAGCTCTCCAACTTTCCTTGCTAAAATTAAAAGGAAGAAAGTGTTTTTAGTCATCAAAGATAGGAGAGAGCATCCCATTGATCGAAGTAAGTCTCGATCCAAAGCCCTCTTCTTAGGCCTATGATAGGATGTCACTTGGTATTATCTTGACCCTTTTTCAATTCAAAAAAAATTCAAACTCACTATTGATTTCTCCCTCCACCGGCTGTAATTGCCTCCTTGAAGGAGAGAATTAGGCCCTTTTCTAATTGTTTGATCTTTCTTGTCAGCTTTAGAGGCCCCTTTTGAGCTTTAGCTAAGGTCCCTTAGCTTTAGCTTTCTCTATTTTGCTTCTTCTTTTCTCTTACCTTAAATCTTTAGATCTGGATCCCTTCAGCCCAAGGAGCAACCTTTATCTAAGATTGACATAGGCCTAAATCAATGAAGGATTCAAGCTAAGGTAGATCCATCAAAGGATCTCTTCCAAGAGAAGGAGGTGTACCGGATTTATGCCCATCTACCTTAGAGAACCTCCTTGCCCCCCTCCTCTTTGTCTGTGTTTCAATTCATATAATCATGTTGCTAGATTTGTAATTTGAATGATACCAATGAAATTTTTCTCCTTGATGATATATTGGCTAGCTCTCCTTTTTTTTGGTTTAATTTTAGTCTAATTCTTGTATGTTTGCTTATTAACTTATAGATCCTTGATTTTCTTTTACGTTTTGATATCTAGATGGGTCAATAGGGTCTAGGATCCCTTGGTCTTACTCTATAGTAAGCTTTTTCTATCATCAATACCTTGATCCGTGGCATCTTAGGGTACATTAAGGGCTAAAACTCTAATTTTGTAGACCCTATCAACCATGTGTCTATCCAATAGGTGCATGTAGACCCTTCTACATAAAGAAATATGATTTCCTAAGTCTTTGTGCCAAGCACGGGTACCTCACTCTCTAAGCCTTCCTCAATAGTATTCTCAAGCCTGATCCACTCTAGGATTTTGTGGATCCCCTTATCCCATCTCCGTTTTCTAACTTTTTTAGTCATAAATAGCTGGTAGCAACTCCAAATCCATCTCAAATCGTTGTTAAGGTACTTTCTTTAGAGGTGATCATTGCCACCCTAAGCTTGAACCCCCTAAGTTGAGCCCAAATTTGAATGATTTAACATAGGTTTAGTTTAGACCTGAGTGTGGCAATTTGTTTGAGAAACAAACTCCAAGCTTGAACTCTAATTGGCTCAAGGCCAGGGTTGCCGTAATCATGTCCAATGTTTTCACCATTAAAATTGCTAAGGAGATGAAAAATTGGATTGTGGTGATAGAGATGTTGAGGGCAAATAGGACAATATTGAGGACAATATAAGTGGTGTAGCATTGGATAAGGAATGAAAGTGGGCTAAAGCTAGGGTGACAATCAAGATGGATCAAGTCGGGTCGGATACGAGTTACATTAGATGCAGGTCGAGTCACAAATTTTTCAACATGGGCCTAACTTGTTTATTAAATAGGTCAATTCAGATCTCAACTCGGCCTGTTCATTAAATTAGTAGCCTGATTTAATCCGCACAACCCATTTACTAAACAAGTCGAACCAGGTTAAATGCGTTAAATGGATTAAATGAATTTTTAATGGAATAAATAGATTTAACAGGTTAAATAGGTTAAGTGAGTCAGGATAAATAGTGCAGAAATAGGTTAAGCATATTTTAAAAAGATTAAATAGATCTTAAATGGGCTAACTGAGTTAGGTTCTAAATAGATCAACATAGGGTAAACAAGTCAAAGTCCTAAACCTGATCCTGACCAGATTAATAAATGGATCTAGATGGGTTCATCCATTTATAACTCAAATCTACTTAAGTCAAACTTGAACCACTTAAAATGAGTAGTTTATGGTCGTGTTGATGGGCCGGCTCTAAATTGCCCCTCTTAGCTAGGGCTTTGTTGGAAGAGACATAAGTAAGAATATGGATTTTCATAGATTGGGGCAATTCCATTTTAACATAGAAAGGTGATGAAGCACACTTGGTTCTCGGCTATTCCAATTGGATTACATAAATATGGATAGCAGTTTGATGGACATGCAGCTGCAACTTTATCTTGCATGATAGAACTTGGAATAAGTGTTATACCTCCCCAAATCTTTTAGGTAGGTCTGCTTATATCCATATATTGGATGTGCTTCCTTCTTTTGCTCCGGAATCATGTGGGGCACAGTCAAGGCGCCAGGGTTCCATTTCTACTAGGAATTTTGCTACTAAACCTCTTCGGTAAGTCTCTCGGCAACCCCCGTAGTGTCATTAAGCTAAAATTTGATGTTGCAGTTTGAACTTCCATTGCAGCATCATGCTTGCTTTGCATTCCGTGACACCATGGAAGGCATAACCTTGCCATCATGTTCGGTAGCATTTGCTGAAATGTTTGGAGCATGGGCTGCTATACGTTGTGTCATTCTGTGTTTTCAAGCAAGACAATTATAGATAGAAGGTGATTCACAGGTTGTCATCACATTGATTAATACTACTTCACGAGTAAACTGGCCTACTAACCACTTCTTTAAGGATACTAATGGAGGAAATACTGGACATTTCGACCTCGGGCATGACCGACCTTCCTGTCATCGAACATAAACCGAGCTGAACGACTTCAGTTCCAACCGAGGAGTCATCAACTGTAGAGAATAATTGGCACACGTCGATAGGAGCTGATAGCTCCAACAACTGACAGTCTTAACAGTCTGTGATCATGGCATCCTCACGTCCTGCATTAGACCTGCACCACACTTTGCCCATACGGATTGATCCCTGTGCCACAGCCGTACTACAAAACGTTGTCTGGCATTACTGTACGTCACATCGGCTCAGGTAACGATAAGGCTAGCTCTCTTATATAAGAGGAACAATCTAGTAGATATGAGGTACGCAATATGCTACCGTTCTCACGGAGCTCTGACTTTGTTAAAATCTCTTCTTTTCATATTATTGCCTCATTGTTCTGACTTAGGCATCGGAGATTCCCCTACCAGAAATTCTTCGACAAGTGGACTTCTTGTAAGCCACCCAGTGGAGGAGTCTAGTACTGAATGCCTCAACCAGCCTGCTCAGCTATTTCTAGCCGACCTCAGGGCCATTCAGGTTGCGCTTCTACCTCGGTCCACATACGACGACAATAGATACTTTGCTATGGAAGACACTATGCTTTGTATTTAAGGATACCCATTATTGTCGCGAGGCTAATCATCTGGCGGATTGGGTGGTATCTCTACTCTTCAGCAAAACTTTGTGTCTCATTCTCTAGAAACTCTTCCGGTTAATACTTGTTTAATGTTGTATATAGATAGACATAGTGTAACCTTTTTTAAAAATTAATAACGGTAGCATGTCCACTGATTTTGTACCCAAAAAAAAAAAGCCGAGGACAAGAGTTTTTATGTATGGAGTCAAATCGAAAAAAACCGATTTCTAGGGCAAACCTAAGAAAACTAAAAGAAATGAATCTGACATAACCTAGTCCAAAATTAAATATATGAATATGAACAACTATAAAAATCATTATATTTTATATCTCTCAATATACATAGATGCACACATATTAAGCAACCTTATCTTGAATTCTCTCCTCTTCTCCCTCTTGCCCAAACACCAACATCAATCTACAACCTGTGCCTCTCTCTCTCTCTCTCGCTCGCTCGCTTGCTCTCACACACATTCGATGCACATGGGTAGCTTGCAAATGATTCATTTATCATCTAGGTTATCATTCATCTAGCTTTCCACCGGCTAGGTTGAAGGTTAATACTTTTGTCATTTGCTTAATACATACACTTCTGCACTTTTTCTCTTGTACTTACTGTATAAAAATAAAGAATAATTTAGCATATATGTAAATATGCACTTAGAGATTGTGAAAACTGTCCTACCCAAAATCTTTCCTTATTCAAAGGGACCATACTTGTGGTAGCTTCAAATATGGGTACTTTAATTGAAGAATAAGTCAAATTTTTTGACATGAAAAACCTATTAGATATCCTGCACAAGAGAGAGAAAGAGAGGAGACATTATGGACCAATTAGAGCTTTAACCTAACTCATGTCATAACAGCAAGTTAAAAAATTTTCAATTGATTGGTCTCTTTTTACATTAGTTGTTTACTTTGTCTTAAAATTGAATTACTCAGAGTTATTAAGGATTGCATAAAGCAAATTGAGGATGGTTTAGGATTATATCTAGTACAAGTTATGGGTTGGTTAGGGCCAACTCTGAGGGAGCCGAGATGAACTCATATAGAGTGAAGGGTTCTAGTTTAGAGCCAAATCAAGTTGGATGCAGGTAGGGGTCTTATATATATTTGCCATATTGGTTCAACTTGAACCTAATCCAAGTAGTCATATTGCCACCGTACTTGAGGGGGATTGGTCCCTTACCTTGAAACTAAACTTCCAAATGTCAATGCATAAGCTCACCACTAAACCTGTAATCACCCCTCCCATTCCAATGTTGGGTAAGCGGGCTATAGATCAAGTTTTAATCTTCTAAAATAAGTAAATTGAACTTTTCATGCTTGGTGTGGATGTTCTTATATAACAAAACTATTACAAAGTGCTACGAAATCTAAGTATATATGTTTCCCACCAAAGATTACAAGTGTTGCTGGAAAATAGACCCGGGGGCCGGGAGTAGAGGTGGCAAAATATGATCCGACCCGCCAACCCGACCCGTGTTCGACCCGCCATAAATAGGTTTGGGTTTGGCCTAAACAGGTTCGGATCGTAAACAGGTCGATCCGTTTAATCTGTTTATTAATTGGGTCGGATATAGATTTTAAATGTCTGACTCATTTAACCTGTTTAACCCGTTTAATATATGGGCCAGGCTTTTTTTTATTATGGAGAACAAGTGCCTCACAAGTCACAGCCTCAGCCCAACGGATCGTTTGAATAACCAAATCAAATACAAAAGCCCTAGCCCTAGGCGGAAATAAAACCCTTCTCGTTCCCCTCGCTCCTCGCGCCGGTCTCCTCCATCCCCACCATGGAGGAGACCACGGTTCCACGGCTCCAAATCCTCTTGCCCTCCACGGCTCCACCATGGATGATGTCCGCGATGGAAGGGAGTTCTCCTTCCCTCAGGCCCGTACGCGAACGCGTCGAAGACCCAGTTCATCCTGATCACGTCCGAGATGAAGCCGGTGGCCGCCGCGCCCCCGAGGATGATGCTGATCTCAATGTCGCTCACCCGCTCACCCACCTCTGGCTTGCACCGCACCATTCACTTGACGGCCGGTCGGACCACGAAGAAGCACCTGACGACGAAGGCGGCGCCTGAGAGCGTCACCCACACCACCGCCACCATCAATGCCTCCTCCCCGTAGCACACGCCGAAGGCCATGGCGACGCCGAGCAGGGTGAAGGAAAGCACGCTATTGATGATGGAGGAGGCCATGGCGACGGGGCCGACCCCGGTGTTGAGGAGCTTCAGCTCAGTGATCATGTGGGCGAGGACAAAGAAGCCACTGATGGAGATGGTGACGCCGACGAAGATGTGAAAGACGAGCGGTTTGACGTTCTTTCTGGAGAGGCTAGACTGCCATGCCCACCACCATGAGGGTCAACACCTTCTTCCCGCGGGCATAGTAGTATATTCCCGCGGAGCTGACGGCGAAGGGAACTGCCATACCCACCACCGCGAGGGTCAGCACCTTCTTCCCCACTCCCCAGCTCCCGAATTAAATTTTATTTTTTTTATTAAACGGGTTAAACGGGTCGGGTCGGGTTACCCGTTTAATAACAGGTCGGGTTCAGGATGTAATTTTCTGACCTGTTTAATAAACAGGTCGGGTTCAGATTTACAATTTTTTGACCCGATCTGCATATGACCCGATCTGTTTATGTCTGACCCGATCCGATTGCCACACCTACCCGGGAGTGACCGCAAGCCAAGGAGGAGGAGCTTCTGCTGCAGTGCGATGGCAGATGGCTGTCTCCGGCGAACCATCAAAGCTTAAGTCAGAGAGGAACTTTTGGAGATATTTTAATGGAGAGGTATTTTTTGGTGAGAGGAGAAGATGATCTCCCTAGACTTCCCCCTTTTTATAAGAGGGGGTGTAGCGGTTACACGCAATCGAACGTGATTGCGCAAATCTTGGTTTAAATGAATTACCTTAGATGGCCCGAGAATTTTGGGTTAGCTGGCGATCGGTTGAGATTGCGTGGATTCAAATATTGACAACCGTTGTGGCGAAAATTGCCGGATTTGATCCCGGATATGGAGGATTTGGTGGTCCTTTCCTTAGACAGACCGGCTTGACTATTGGTGGAGTTGGGGTCGACTCGAGGTCAATCGGGCTTTGCTTAGTCGAGACCATGCATGTCGAGGCAGTTCCTGCCGAGGTCATGTCTGCCGAGGTCATATCTGTCGAGGTCGTGCTTGTCGAGACCGTGCTTATTGAGATTACACCTGCCGTTGGATTCAGATGCTTTAATTGTATTTTGTGGGGTGGTCCACTTTTTCCTCCATCAATAAGCTTTGCCCCTTTTGACATCAATAAATCTGATGTTGCCCATGCTTGGTAGCCTAAATTCCACACCATGTTCTCAAGATACTTAAAGAGGATTAACGTAACCCGAAAGTGTCCATGATTACGTGGAGCGACATGGTGCTAACAATCTACTTTTCAATCCTAATTAAGCATCTAAACGAAGATGTATCATGATGTCATTCTATTTTACCATTCATTACGGAAGCCATCTTAATCTTTGCTTTCTGAATTCTTAACAATCATATAGATAACACATCTCACATACCAAGTTATCACATCCTTTATAATAATAAATTATAACGGAAAATTGATGAAATAATAAATAACTATAAAACCTGCTATCAGTATCTTGATTATTATTATTATTTACGCAATCCATCTTCTAATAATGCTTTGGAATACCCTTCCAGTCAACATATTCATGGTGGCAAGTAAAATACACTCAGTGCAACCACCAGTGGGACCCATAAATACTTAACTATGCGAGCACCATTTGGTTGGGTGCTCAGAAAAATATGGTGATTAGGTCCTTGGGTCAAGGGGCTTTGAATCTGGCCTAACCTAGAAAGCTCGCCCTACACCCAAGGTAAGTATACATCCAATAGCAAGGATGAAACAAAATGAGAAAAATATACTTTAAGTTGTTAGTGGGAATAGGAGGGCAATAGTTGAATGTCCTAATAGACTTTCCATCTGCCCTTAAGTGGAGGCCACCTACCAAAATTCTCAAGCAACCATTCATAAACAAGTTTTTCGTTTACAAAATCTCTTAAATATGAGTTTCAGGTCTGAATGTCCTAATAGACTTTCCATTTGATCTAGTTAACCAACAGAATCTCCAAATGCTTACAGGAGCTCTAAACCAGAACATCTTTTTCACCCTTGAATAATAAAAAGGCGAAGGGTATTTACAATTTAAAAATGAAGTTTTTTTTTTTTTTTCTTTAGCAAAATAAAGTTTATGATATACTTATCATGATCAAACATCTAACTTTAGAAGATAGATGTAATATCAAAATTCTGAGGAAACACTTCTAATTGGTAAAATTGAGTTTTTCTTTTGATAGTTTTTCTTGATTTAACATAAATACTACGTGATGGCTGAAAAATTTTAATGGTTATGCAACCAGCCATACCAAAGCTGAAGGTTATAATTAATACTAAAACAAAGACAGGATGTGTTCCTACGGCAGGTAGATCATACTTCGCTGGAGGTGGTGGAATTGATGGTAACGATGGTTTTATCAGGGGGATGAGATTAGGAAGAACACCATCTTTGTTCTCGACCTCGCCGTACCTCTCTTTCGTTCGGATTTTGGACCCACTGGTGTCTAGTCATCCATCTTCAATAATTAAGGCCTTGTCATCCTTCTCTGCAGTCAACATCTTTGCTCATCAAATCTCCAACCAATTTGACAAACCTAGCTCCAACACTATTACCATAAAGCCTTTAATTTAGATGCGACAGCACCAATAGCCACCGCCCGTAACAATACCAGCAATGTTCGAATCAGAACAATGATAGTAATCTACAAAATCAGTCATTCATCACGGAAGAGTTTAATTTCTGTGAGTTTTTGGTGAATGGATCTTCCCTCCCCGATCTTTCGAGCTGGAGTTAGACGGAATCATAAACTTTTGCGGTAGCTGAAAAAATTCTTATCTAAAATACATATGTTATACAATATAAGTACAAATATATTTAGAGTTCGTTTGGTTTGCAGAAAAAGAAGAAAAAAAAAATGTGGTCAACGAAAAAATAATGAGATGCCTCTTGTTTGGTTGGAGTTTTCAAAGAAGAAAGATGAGAAAGTTGTGTTCCAATGAGAATATGATTTCCACATTTTATGAGAATCATGGAAAAGACTTTTCCATGATGCAGAAATCACTCTATATTTATTTTTTTCAAAGTATTCTGAAAATCTGTAAATTTTCTATGCTTAACTAAATATGTCAAAAATACATTTCTAAGCATTTTTTTATATTATTTTTACAGGAATCATATTTTTAAGAAAAATACTTTTGAGCCCTCAGTAAAATAAAAAAATTACGGAGTGCTTAAAAAGTATATATATTTTTTGTCCATAGGTTTGAGCCGCCTCTTCTCTCACCATAAAATGGTCGTCTCTACCAGCGATGGTGACAATAAAAACAAAATATCAAGAGGTCCCACCACGAGAGGGAAAAGTTGATAAGACGATGCAATCATTCTCCTCCCATCCCCGGGAGTCTGGTCAAATCATTTAAAGAGAAATTTGACTGGAACCAAAATAATAAATAAATACTAGTAATTAATGTATATTTTATAGTATTAATTATTTATAGAATTAATAAATATATTTTTATAGAATATATTAATAATTAATTTATAAAATAAAATATATTAATATTTTATTAAAATATACTTTATATGATTAATAAAATTATTTTTATAAAATGTATCAGAAATAATTTTGAATTTCGTTACTAGTGAATACTTAAAAATTTTTAATTACTAAAATATATTAAATTATTTTAGAATAAAAATCACGGATGAGCTAAGATTATCTTGATCTTATTTAGATCATCGTACGTTACATTAGATGACGAGGGTATTTTCGTCATTTGAAAGGGTACAATGGAAAAAAGCGGTCGGTGCGCGGGACATATTGGGCCAATCAAATTTAAAGGATCTATTGAGGATTTTTAAATCCAAGTGGGACGGAGTGCAACGCAGGAAAAATTTTAAATTTTAAACTCGAATAACGAAGTTTTATTGGCCAAGTGCGATATTTCTTTTATTTGCCTTGCGATTAACGTGAGTGAGTGCGGAGTGACCCGCAGCGCCCCCCCCTCTCTCTAACTGGACCGAGAGCATGGCTCAGAGAAAAGGCTGCGAATTGGGATAAAATCTTGCCTGGCATAAAAAAATTTCTCTTCGAATTCTAGTGGAAAAGGAGTAAAGGAGTCAGTCGTTCTCGGAGCGATCGATTATCGTCTCTTAAGGTATGGCGATCTTGTTGTCCCCTCTAATCCCTTCCTCTTGCCATTTATAACGCTGCATCGAACTTTTTTTTTGTTTTTTTAATGTTCTTTCAGGGGGATTCTTGTCAAAATTGGGAGTTTTTTTTTGAAGAACTGATGGATACGTTTGCGAGAGTAGTTTTCACTGAAGTGTGTTCTTCTCTTTCCATTTTTTTTAATTTTTTGGTGATTTTTTTTGGCAATTTTATGGTTCACGATAGGATTTAGGAGGATGGGAATTTCCAAGATTTTTGGTAGAAGTTGCGATTTTTGGGGTTTGGAGGTTGTAAGAAGCTGGGAAAGATTCCTTTTTGCTCCCCATGGTTCAATTATTGGAGGTTACCTCAATCATTTGTTTGGAGCATGTGTTCTGCGTTGCATCTTGGCCTCATTTTTTTTGTCCTTCTTGGTGGTCTTGTTTTGAGCGACCATGGAGTTGAAACTCCTTCTGTTCCCTCCTGTTTGAGTGAAACGGGTTATAGGGGAAAGAGGATTTTCTAGTTCGAAAGGGGGAACCAGTCTTTCTTTATCTCGGTGGAAGAGAACAATTGCTTGCTTGAAGTGAAACCTAGCATCGATATCTTAATTTTTTGAGAATAATGAATAATGGTAGGAATACTACTAATGAGAACTTACCGTCAGAGGTGAGAAACGCCTCTGGGTATTTGAACGCACAACCTCCTTCCAGATGAAGGAGGATGCAGTCCCAGTTTGTAACCCGGTTTGCGACCTAAAGATAGCAACGATAAAAAATGAAGTTCCTAGCTATGTATGGAGAGAGTGCCCACCGAAAATGATTAGTGTAAATAGGCTCGTACCTGTCAGCTAGATTCTGACATGTGCGATACACATGAGAGATAGTATGGATTGCTACGATCCTCCGTTCTGTTTAAAGATTTTTTTTTTGTTATTCATGTAATTTCATAAATTCGCACTCAATTTTTGGGAGGTGCACCTCTTGTGCATTATATTTATTTAAGATGAGAATCATTGTAGCATTATGGAGATGGATTGATGGATGATATGGAGCACCATGACCAAAACTAAAAGAAAAAAAAGAAAAAAAAGATTAAAGGAAAGTATATGGGATACATGCTGGGGTCTCCATCATATTCGTCTGTTGGAGCTGTTTTATGTTAGGCAGAGGAGCCAAAAGGGAGTTTCCACTATCTGTAGAGATGAACTATAGACTTCTTTGAATATCTAGGGGTTCCTTCAATTCCTTATTGTGCCTTGCATGGGATTAATTTAATCAAAACCAAAACTGGCTTCATTTCTAAGATACTTCACTTCTTCATGAGGAGGGATGTTTTAGAGGATGATTATTTAGATTGTACCCAAAAAACAAAAAAAATATGTTTGCCTAAGCATTTTAATATTGTGCATCATGTTTAAGTATAGAAAATGAAATCAATTTATTCGATATTGATTTTTTTTTCAGATTTGCATTTCCCCTCGGCTTGCTTCTTTTATATGATATGTTGCATTTCTTTCTTTATAATTACCTTGTTAGAATTCTTTTTTTTTTTAATTCTTAAATTTTTGTTAGTTTGTGAACTTACCATCTTCGGGTCGTCTTGACCTCTAGGGCAACCTAGGCATTTACCTGCCTTTAGGTGGCCACTTGTCTACCAATTAAGTCTTCTAAAACGTTGATCTGGTGTCTATAAACAAGAAATCTCATTGACTCAAATCCATAATCACCAAGGGTCTCTTAGCAATCTTATATTGTAAAGCTAGAAATTCTTACAAATCAAAATTTCTACAATCAGTTATATACCTTGTAGATGAAGCTATGACCTAAAAAACCAACATGTTTAATGATCAGGTTCTCCTTTTTCAAACGAGGGTAGTTGGCCTCTCTTGATTTATATCACTAGTAATGCCTCAGCTGAATTTTAGATCTATGGGGGCTAGATGGACTGCATGTCATGGCTTCCTTGCATGAAGCTGGAAGTTTAAAAGGTCTAAGAATAGTTGTAGGATTTGAGATATCCATAATTAAAAGGTACACCTAGCATCAGATGCTAAACACTAAACACCATGGCTGGGGTGGGACCTAGGGTTGGGGCAGTGACGGTTGTGGGAGGCGGCAATTAGCCCTCCCCTAAAATTTTGATCTCCCTTATGCATTGCTCCAGCATTTCAGGGCTATCACATCTGAAGACGGCCTGGGACCCTTTCCTTCATAGATGTTTTCCTTAAAATGAAAAACAGTCAAATGAATTAAAAGCTAGGATAACCATAATAGTAGGTCCTTACCTCCACTTATTTTAGAAAAAAGTTCAGGGCCCATCCATTTCCACATGTAGACTAGCGCGTACTAATGCCATGCTCCAAGTAAAGTTCTGATGAGGATTTCGCTTTCCCAACAAAGGGATTCTTAAAAAATGTTAGGAAAAATGCTATCATGTGCTGCTCAGTTATCTTGTTAGTTCCTTGTGCCAACATGGCATGAGGGGATTCCTGCAAGTCTGCAACCCACAGGAGTTGGTGCAGTTCATTTAGAATTGGTTGATTCTTGACTTCTAATTCTCATACCGTATCAGCAAGAGAAAATGATAAGGTAACCGGGCAATGCCCCATAGCAATTTTTGATGAAGTATGCATGCTTAGTAATTTAGATGAAAAGATTTATTGAAGGAGAAGAAGGAATAAAAACAAATTGGGTTTAATATGCTATCTATGCTTTGCACTTTCTACATCTCTTCCCATTCAACTTAGGTATTGGTTCAGAAACATATGAATATAGTCATGTTTTCTTTTTTCTTATATAAAAATATCTTCATACTACTTTTAGTTTTTATGTAACTCTCTTTGTTACGTGTGAGCTTCACTGTACATTAGAATATATGGTTTTAAACTTTTTTATTTATTTACTTTTGTTGAACAAAAGATACAAATAAATTCTAAATATTATTTTTTTTTTAAAATATTATAAAATAGATTGAGGGTTTGTCTTGGTGCAATAGTAAGGTTGCTCTATTGTGATTTGGTGTCTGGGGTCTGAAAAATGGAAACAACCTCTTGCATGTGGGGGTAAAGCTATGTCTGACCTTTTCTAGACCCTGCAGCAACAAGAGCTTTATGCACCGAAATGCCTTTTTTTATAAAAAGAAATATTTTTTCCTAAAATTATGGTTTGCAACTGCTAGATGATGATTTATACAATCATGCAGTACTACTTATTCAATATAGAGGACCAACAATGTGCTAATTTATCACTTGGTTCCTTCCCCAAGCAACATTCTTGCTCCATGATATGTTACATAAAACAATAGAAATGAGAAAAGCAAATGAATACGATGCAATTCAAGAAGAAGACAAATTATAAAGATTTTAATTTTTTTCTCATTTATTTGTATTCTACTCCCACATTGGATAGAATCAGGAATAAACTTGGAGACCTACCTTGTGTCTAAGTCAAATCATCAGTTGAAAGAGACATGCAAAACAGTAGGGAAATTATCCAATGCTTTTCCTCAAAAGTCCAAAACTAAATTTTGTTTCAGTGTAATGGTTTAATGACTGAGGAGAGACAGCAGTTCAACCCATGATGTAAGACCCACTGGGCTTCTAGCCCTTGGATTTGTGACTGTTGATTTCTAACTCCAACAAATGCAAAAATCACCCATGTCCTTTATACTAGAGAATGATCTGGGCTAAGTTTGGCAACAAACTAAATTCTTTCTTTATTGATATCAAATCTTTTTGTATTTTCAACTTTCTTGCCGTCCTTTTCTTTGTGCCTGATATTTTGGTTGCTAAGATTTTGAGGATTTTTATCCTAGGAGACTTTGAAAGATTTTACATCAATATTGTGGAGTTAGGCTTTCCATGTAATAAGGTTATCTTTCCACGGTGATCTTCAGAGGCATGCACTATTGAATCTTGAATACTGAAACAGACGATTTCAGGATAGTCATGTAAACAGATCTCAGTCACATTTAACAAATTATTCGTTCATATTCATCAAGAAGAGCTCCCCCACATTTTATGATACAATCTTTTTGCAAACGAAAGCTTTCGAAAATATAATTTGTGTATAACCTCTCATGAAGTTTTCATGTAGTGCAAGAGGCCCTAATTGAAAATTTGTGGTGAACTGGAAGAAAGGCTTCTTCCTTTAAGGAAAAGGGAGGGTTATAGGCTGTTCTTATTAAATATTTTGTGGAATACACACCTTTTTTATGTCTATCTTACGTGCAGGGGTGCATGCACCCTGACTTGGATTATGCTAGTCCTTTCAGGAGCACAATCAAACAGCTTCTGAGGCATGACCTGGGTTTATTTAAATGTAGATGCTTTTTTTTTCTAAGCCTGTCCAGCCTTCATAATGACACTCATTTTAGGCCTCCTAGACCATGTATGGCAGTCTTAGCTTGATAGTTTTGTATAATTTTGATAAAGAATCCATGATGTAGATGATTCAAAGTCCTAAAGGTGGACTGTGATTTATATTTGGAACCAAAATTATGTATTATCACCCTGAAAGGTAGTTAGTAATGCAATGCTAGTCTTATTTCCTGGGAGATAGGTATACATGTTATTGCTCAACTTATGCCTCAGGGGCCAATGTATCAACTGTGTCAGTCCCAAGGCCCATCCAATAATCAATAATTTTAATAGATCAAGCCTAAACTTAGGGAACCAGGTACAAGCTTGAATAAGGTCAAGCCTGGGGTCTCATTGTGTGAGCCCGATTGATGCCGTACCAGATCCAGGAACAACGGCTGCAGCGGCGACGATGCACTCTTGAGATTATTGCCGTGCGTTGTAACTTTAAAATGGAAGCAGAAGAAGAGGGAGAAGAGGAGGAAGAGGAAGAGAAGAAGGAGAAGGGAAGGAGGAAGAGAGAAGGGGAAGACGCGGGGGGAAAAAATTCTTAATCCTTCATTAACCCTAATCAACATAAAAGTTTCCTATAAATAGGGCCCAATAAGAACAATTAAAATAAAACACCCTTACACAAAATAATTTCCAATAAGCCCAAACTACACAAATAAAGTCCAACAATAATAAAATTGTAAGCAAATCCAGAAATAAAAGAAAATAAAATGCAAATAAAATTGGGGACTAAACGGCAGGGTGGTCAGCTCTGATGTCCCCATCA
>JAOXJJ010000914.1:5457823-5468106 GCA_025769935.1 Phoenix roebelenii
GTCGGTAAGAGAATGGCAGATACTTCTCATTCAGTTTTTCTTTCATATCCTCCCAGGTGGTGATACGAGGAAGCCTTTGGGTCTCACGCATATGTTCAATGTTATGCCAGTACCAGTGAGCTTGCCCAATAAGCTTCATTTTAGCGAACCGTACTTTTCTATCGTCAGTCATTTCGTACCACTCAAAATAGTTATTCATGGTTGCTCTCCAATCAAGGTATACACTCGGCTCTAATTGACCAGCAAATGTGGGGGCATCTACTCGTACGGTACGAAATAGTCGCTCGTCAAGATCGCGCTGATGATCAGAAGGAAGTGGGTTCCTAGGGGGATAGGGAAATACTACAGGTGGTGTGGCCAAACCAAGCTCGGGATAAGCTGCGATTGGGGTTGACGGTTCAAGAGTCCTAGGATGTTGCACTAGAGCGCGGATCTCTGTTTTGAATTCGTCTTAATCAGCTCGTAATGCAGCGATTTGTTCCACAAGATCTTGCAGAACTCCGGGGTCCATGGTAGTTAAAGGGGACTAGGAATCAGTGAGAAGGTACTCTCTACCACTACGGGTTGGCATGCAGGGACTACCCTAGTTGGTGATATGCTATACAATGCAACCAATGAACCCTAACTTACCAAATACAATGCAGGATAACCTACTAATGCAACCTACTATGAATTTGGAAATCAACAAATTTTCACAAAATAACTTAAAATTAAATATTACTAATTTATACTTTGGTTATTTTAGAATTAAGGTAGAAAATTAGTCACTATAAGAAATTAGGTTGCAAACACGTAATACGGTCGTTCTGATCCTACAGTAATCTGATCTATGGATGTTTTGAAATATCCTGTTGCTAGGGTGTGCTAATTTAATATCTAGATTTAAATAGTGGGTAGGATGGGTATGGTAGTAAATGTTCTAGATTTTGCAGTTTGACAGGAAAATAAGTTTTGGCAAATAGGAATGTCATGCAAGAGAACTAGAACATAACTAGATAAACAAGTCCAAAAGAAAGAAGAACCTGTTACCTGTTGCGGATGCAGTCAACAGGAAGCGTCCGTCGTATAGTCTCGAACACAAAATTGGCGCCGGATGGAGCTAGCTGGAACAATAGGTCTGGATCTGCAGCACAAGGGACTCAGTGGAGATGATTGCTAAAGCCAAACTGTTGCAAGGCTGAAATGGATGCCAAGGGGATGTTGCCGTGGGTCTGTGATTGTAGTTGGGCCCGTGTAATGAAGAGGGGAACAGGTAGCGGGGTTGGCGCGGCCCTAAGGAATTAAGCCTGTGAGGAACTGAGGAAGAGGGTTTCTGTGGTGTTGGGCTTCGGGTCTGTTGGGCCTGATGAAGGGCTCGGTTTTGGTGTTTTGGGCCCGTTCGGTGGTTGAGAGAATGGGAAGGGGTAGATCCCAAGGAGGGAAGGATTGGGAGGGGTTGCAGGGGTTGTAAGGGAAGGGGATTGCAGGGGTTTGTGAGGGAGGGGGAGAGGATTCGGGGCCGAACCCCTAGAGGGATGAGAACGAAGGTTCACGGAGAGGGGGGGTGTCGTCCGGTGAACCAGGGGTGCAGGGCGGTGAACGTTGGAGAGCGGTAGGGCGGAGGCTGCGGTGGGTTTTGGCGGCAGCAAAAAAAAAGGGAGGATGGACAGGGGCAAGGCGGAGGCGGGTGGCTCAGAGGTGGTGCAGTCAGAGCTCGGGCGGCGGAGGAGATGTGGGAGGTGACTGTGGAGATGGTGGCCGAAATCAAGAAGGCGCTGCGGAGGCAGGAACGGCCGGAAACAGTGCAGGAGGTTCTTCGGGCGGCAACGGCTCGGGTGGAGACGTCGGAGGATGGCGGCGCTTAGAGGCGGAGTGCTCGGCAGAGGCGGCATCCGGACGGAGGTGACACGGCTCGGCAACGGCGGCGGAGGCGGTGGCGACAGCGGTGCTGCGGAAACCCCTAGGGTTTTCTTTCGGCAGAAACAGAGGTAAGCTTTTTTTTTTGTGGGACACGTGCAGGTCACGTGATCCTACGGGATTTTTTTTTTGAACCTTAATGGACTCGGATTTTCGGTTGCAACCCGATCCGATAACCGTGAAGTTTAGCACGTGCAGGTCACGTGCAATTTTTTTTTTAATGACTCGCTGGATCCGGTTACCGGGTTGTGGGTAACGGGTTTAAGTCTTACCCGTTACCTGGCTTCTTCGTCACCCTCCCGACCGATCCGGAAAGGCGATTCGGTCGCTTCGGCGGCGGTTGCGGAGCGGCCGAAAGGCGTGGCGACGGAATTCGCGGCCGTAGCTCCGTGGTCGGCGGCGACAGGCGGCGGCCGAACGTGGTGGCGGCTGGATTTCTTCTGTGTGCAGCGGTCGGCAGGTGCGTCGACTGTTACGAGGGACAGGGCTGAAAATAGGGCGGCGGCGTTCTTCTTTCCGGCAGCGGGAATCACCCGTGGCCCGTCGACACGCTTCGGTGTTCGTGGTCGGGGTACCGCGTAAAGCTCGTGCGCCAACCAGAATATGGGGATCCGGCGACGCTTGGCCATACACCGATAGGTTTTTTTTTATTTGATGAGAATTGAGAGGGAGAACCGAGAGGGAGGAAACGATTGTTGAGGGAGGAGAGGCTGTTCAGGGACCGGGGCTTTGGCACAGAGGCCAAAAACCAAGGCTCTGATACCAGGTTGATGCTGTACCAGATCCGGGAACAACGGCTGCAGCGGCGACGATGCACTCTTGAGATTATTGCCGTGCGTTGTAGCTTTAAAATGGAAGCAGAAGAAGAGGGAGAAGAGAAGGAGGAAGAGGAAGAGAAGAAGAAGGGAAGGAAGAAGAGAGAAGGGGAAGACGTGGGGGGGGGAAAAATTCTTAATCCTTCATTAACCCTAATCAACATAAAAGTTCCCTAGCCCAATAAGAACAATTAAAAATAAAACTCCCTTACACAAAATAATTCCCAATAAGCCCAAACTACACAAATAAAGTCCAACAATAATAAAATTGCAAGCAAACCCAGAAATAAAAGAAAATAAAATGCAAATAAAATTGGGGACTAAACAGTAGGGTGGTCAGCTCTGATGTCCCCATCACCGATCTGTCTGAATGCTTATATCTGTGCTGTCCACATATATTTCTTTTTTCTTTTGCTTGATACTTACATTAATATAATGTGAGAGAATCTGCCTTTTTTTTGACACATAAGTTGCTTATACATTTTCTTTGTTTGTTACAAAACTTGCTCTCAAGTGTCAGATACAATTATTTTCCTTAAGATGTTTGTATGGTAGTATATCTTAGCTGAGATTCATAAATGGAATTAAAAAAAAAGCTAATAACCAAATGTATGTATTTGTTAAAGGCATAGTGATGCATATGAGCCTCTACAAGCATCCTGTGTTTGATTTTTTATGGAGAACATAGGATACTCATATGTTTTCTGTTACTTTGCTAAATACACGCTAAGAATGACCTTTTGGAAAATGCATATGTTGAATGTAGTTGTTAACACTGTTACTTCTATTATTTCCTTTGAAATACCTTAAATGGAGGAATCTTCACATATTTGTTTCCTTTTTTTGAAGACCCTTGTATACTGATATTTACTGTATTATGTTTATCTTGATTGCACGACACTACTAGGAGGTCACCTTCCTCTAGGACCACTTTAATTGGCTCAAGTGAGACAAACCGCAGGAAAGATGAAGTTGATCATTGTACTGTTCATTTTGGCCTTGCTGCAACCTTTTGCTGAGTCTGATCGTCAAGGTACTTTTTGACTTTTTAATTATATGTTATGTTTAAAATAATAAAGAGCCATTTTTTGTTGGTGTGATCTCGTTTTAGGAAAATGTGATTTTTTTTTGCATGTCAGTCTTTTTCTCATGCGATTATTTAATGTATGAGTTCTTGTAGGTCGTACATCTCTTTGGAAGAAGCTTATTAACATCTTTTTATGCCCTTCCCCTGCTTATTTACAGTAGTGAAGGAATGCTTATCATTTATTCAATAGAGTTTCTTACATCTGTATGGGAATATCTCCTTTTTGGACATATTACTAACAATTACACATGCAATGCGCACACAAAATCATTTAAAGAGCTATTGGTCCATATCTCTGGTACCTTTTATAGTCCAGTTCTTTTATATAACACTTTGGCAGCAAGCACTACATTGATGGTTTAGCTTTGAATTGTCTGTTCGTTGTATTTCTTTTTCTCTCATTTGTTTGGCCATCAATTTTAAGTGATCTTCATATTATCATATTGTTGATTATTTTTCTATAATTAAGCAACCCTTGTGCTATGATGTATGATATCATTGGTTTGCTTTTTGGCAGTCAAGATTGCTAAGATTGACAAGACATTGTTCAGTTCTGTTTTATTTTATCAAAATGCTTCAAATTTTATGTATTCTTGGGCCAGAAAGATTGATTTCTTAGAATAATATGTTTTTGGCATATAACTTTGGAGCTATTGCTTTTTCTTTATAACTTAAAAATGAACAACCAATAAGATAAAATTACCTTCTGGTGTTGGTCATATTGCTGTGTGGTATATAAGTGTGTTAGGAATGCAGTGATTCTGATTTCTAGAGAGGCATGTGACATCATTGTGAGGTGGCACAAAGAGAATTTTTGTACGTTCAGATCTACACCACAATGCAACTTAGGAGTTCTTCTGCAGTGATATTACAATTAATGAACCACATCTCTTAGAGTTTTAGCTTTAGATAGTAAATCTCTAGTATAGTTACCTAGCAAATGTGTCTTCCATTCTGTTTCTTAAATACACACAAGTGCATGATTTTGTCTTACATTCCTTCTATAACCTGTTGCTTTTCATAACATTTTTGTAGCATGAACTTTATTCTTTTGCTTTTCTAGAAGATAAACAACCAAGGAAGATATTTTGGAGATCTATAGAGATATTTGTCATTATAATGTCTTTTTGCTGACACTAATTATCACTATGCTGCTCTGATACCAAAAAGGGGGCAGCATCAGAATGTTAAGGACCTATATATTTATGGAGCTACAGAATTAATTCCAGATTTGTTGCCTGAGTAGTTGAGGCCAATTTATGGCAATTGATTTCGGCTACCTTAAGTACTTGCATAAAAGAGCGGCTTATAAGAGATTGCTTCTTGACTAGATACTTATTTAGGATATGCAAGAACAATATTAGATGAATATGAGTATGATAGTGGTGATTAATATTGTGTTGGGGCATATTCGGGAAGCACTGGATTGTGCATAGCTGGGTGGATTATAAGTGTAAATTAATAGATCATTTAAAGTAGATTTGGTTGTTGGAAGGCTTAGATCCTATCTCATCTTAGCTTAACATTATATAACAATGATATAGGCCCTGAAGAAATGTATTCGAGAAGAGAAGGGTAGGGTCGAATGGACTGATGTTTGACATGGAGCACCACCGATTATTCACTTGCAAGGAATATATTTTTACACCTACTTTTAATGAAACTTATCTGCACAATTTACTCTCAAACTACTCCTCAACTGCTTTTTGCAGATTGCTAATCTAATAGTGAATTGCATAAAACTTCTCTAGTAGATTTTGATGGATGGAGGAGGGAAAACATGAGGTGGGTGTCAAGCAGTTAGACTTTAACTAAAATTGCTGCTTATTTCCTATTTGGAGTTTCTATGAGATTGATAATGAAACCTTGTGGTTGGGCAAATGGATAGAAAATTGCAGGGTGGAAGAATGGTTTTGTGTCTTTGAAGGTTGGTTGTTTTTTTAATCTTTATCTAATGCAAACTCTGGCATGATCAACTGTCACTTGGAGTTTGGATGTCAACCATCATACGTGCATCATGTCAGATGGAAAACGAAGAAAATAAAAAACTTAAAAGAAAAAAATATGATAAGTCCCAGCATGAATAAAATGCGTATATGTTATAAAGATGAGGAAAGGAAACAGTGCCGGATAAAAAATCAACAAAAGGAAAGAGCTGCACTAAATTAATGTCAAATCCTGATAATTTTTATCATTATAAAATGGGATATTGGACTCTTGTACAAGATTTTTTTCATTTATTTATGAAAAATTTGGAGCCTTTTTTGATAAAAGAATCTGGAGCATTTACCTCATTAAAATTTTAAAAACATAAAAAGAAAAGGACTCTTAGGAAGCTAAACTGTCCCGGACCACTTCACTAAAATAATCTCCATTTTCAATCATCCTCTTACTCCTTCCCAAGAGATCACGTCCAGTCTATTTTCTTATCAAATGCAAAAGTAGGTGGGCATATCTAATATTGTATGAAGTGGAGGAAAAGATAGTTCCCTTTTGATGGACTCGAACAATTTTTGCAAATAAAATACCAAATGGCGGGGATTCAGAAAGTCGAGGTAGGGGTTGAAGGGCATGATGGAGTAAATTGAAGATGGGAGATTAATAATATGTCCAGGATGTGATCCAATTATCATTTGTTTGCAGATGGAAGCGACGTACTTGGAATATGAAAATATATTGTCCAATTAATATTTGATTCAAGGCTTCAAATTGCTTCAAATTGGTAGAGGATAGGCACCTATCTATATAGTAATTATGAGATTCAACCTATTTTGATGGGAATAGAGGAGAAGCATCAATATTTATGTAAGACGAGATATTAACTGACTCTTGTTTAGGCAAGTATATTTAGTTATTGTATCTTCTTTATTATTCTAATTGAAGGAGAGAAAGAGACTTGAGAGAGATGGAGCAAGGATGTTGCACAAGGACTTTTTTTCCATTTTTTGGGTAATGAATATGTCGAGAGAGATGTGATGGATGGAGTATTGAGTGAATATTCCAAAATTCCAAACTCATCTTTTCGTATAGTATAATTAATATTTAGTGTTTACAAAAGCAAATTAATGCTTTTTGCTATGTAGGGACAATGAGGGGTGATTCATTTGCCCAATACACACAAATTAGAGAGAGAGAGAGAGATGCCCTCTCATGATTATAGTTGGAGATCTGGAAATAAATAAGGATTTCTCAAACAACTATAGCTATGTGTTACAGATAATCGTTATCTTGAATAACAATTGATTTTGGATTTTTGGCTCTAGAATTTGCATCAAGTGGTTGTTTGAGGGTGCTCTCGATCTTTAGGTTGAAAGCAGTTGCTTCTCTAATGTTCTTTTGCTTGCTTGTCCTCTTGTCACCTTCAAGTTGGGTCTTGGCTATCTTGTCCTGTTTTTTATGTCTTCTTCTTATTTTGATTTTTTTTTTAAATATTTTTTTCTGCTGTCGTGGAATGAAAGGTCTAACTTGCACAATAAGGAAAGTGAATTTGATTAAGTAATGATGTCCCTGAGCAAAACAAAGAGAAAACCATGCCAAACACAGAAAACTAGAGTCGATAAATATTTTCTCCTATCTCTTGTTGCATGCATCTTTTATGAAAATTTAAATCTTATAATCTGGAAATTATAAGGAATTATGAATACCTACTTGTTTAGAGGATGCATTTATTCCTTTTTGGTGTGGTAAGCAGCATAAGACATGGACCTCTACTGCCTCTTTTCTCATTGCCAATGACATACATCAAGGTGGTTCATACTATTAGCAACTACTTGAGAGTCTATCATAACGTTATTAATGTTATCAAAAGATATCACTTGAATGCATGTATCAACAGCACTCTTCTGCGCTCGTCATATATATGAAATTTGTTGGTTTGCTCGCATAAAAATATAGATAGTGTATATGTAATATCATGTGAAAAGGTCTGGTGCCAGGAAGCATTGAGGCTGTCACGAAGATCCCGATATTGGTTAGGCTCATACCATGTGTGGTGAGCTTCTGCATAATTTGTTGTAGTAGAGCTCTATATAGGAGACTGGTAATAATATTCTATGGATAAGACAAATCTTTCAGGGGGTTCTATGCTTCAAATCGCTCAATATGTTTATCGCTGTGGTTTCTTGATATCCTTTTGTAGCAGCATAAGGTCTATCACTAGATGTTAGTCTGCTCTAAGATTGCCAGTTTGAACCAAGTACTAAATTGTGTGATTTTGTTAACTAACTGCATATTCCTATGGCATTTCTGGCTAGAACTTCTTTTGCAGCCTTTTGTGCTCCTTGAAGGTGTCCCGGTTTGGTTTGTAGCAGATGCAGTACTTGAGAGGTGTGTATTGAGCAGCAGTTGCGGTATATGTCTATCAAGGCTGTTTTCTTTTTAGGCCATTGTTGCTTTAAAGCTGGACTGGATACTCTTGTAGGAGGGTTTCTACAAGCATTGCAGCGTGCTTGCTTTTCTAATAGATGCCAGAAGGTGCAAAACTTGATGTTGCCTTATTATTAGAAAACCAAGAGAAAGTATATATGGTGTCAGTTGGAGGTGATGATAACCCATATCTAACTCATTGCAGGCTAATTGGACTGATATGTGGAAAAATTAGGATTGTTTTGGCATTCCTTGTATTAGATCGAAGTTTCAGTCTACTTAACTTTCATGAGAAAATATCGTCATTTCGTATATGAAAAGGAACTATGAGTATTTGGGAGTTGAACACAGCCTCTATTTCGAAGGGTAGGAGGTGGATGGAATTTGAAGCTATCTGTCGAAATGGAAGTGGAGCATGGGGTGCGACTGGGTATTAGTGAATTAGTTATTGGTTTTAACCAATGTCTGCCGTACCGGTACCGGTCGGCGTACCGGTGGCTGGCCGGACCGGTACGGTACCGGTCTGGTCCAGTTCGTACCGGCCGGTACTGGTATCGTACCGGCACGGTACGACGAGTTAGAAATTTGGGTTCCTTTTTTTTTTAAATGTTGTCTCTGTTGGATCTTAAATTAAGTGAAGATTGATGTTTTTTATTGCTTTTTTCATGATTTTTGATGTTTCTATGTTTAAATTTAGGGTTGAAATTTGAAACATAGATGATGCATGTTATTAGCTCCTCCCGTTCCAAATAATAAAATGATACACATAAAATATCTTCAAATTAAGATACAATCATTTACATACATTTAAAGCACTTTCCGATATCTAAAATCGGAACGAGTGCCGATGGCTCTCGTATATATTCGGATCATAAGTATAGTCAAGAGGAGGCAAATCAACCCAATCAGAAGGAACACACGTCAGGTTATAAGAACTGTCGGATCTCTCGTTCACTCTCTGGCTCTAAGAGGTATCCTCTGATTGTGTAGGGGCCCATCCAAATATGGCGGAAGCAAAATCCGATGCATCATATCCATATTCGTTAGGCTGAGGCTGTGGATGATAGAATCCGTATCCGTATGCGAGCTCATCTGCAGCCGTATCCTATCTTCCTGAACGACCTGGAGGAGCCCGTCTTCTATATCCAATGATATCCTCATGGAATCTTTTAGGTGGTCGATCGTGGTCCGTATCCTGTGTAGCATCCGTAAATTGGGACTCACCGGTGAAATAAAGACCACCCTTCGGTTGTATCTCATAAGTACCATACTGTCCTCCGCTCCCTCCATGGCTAAATCTATCACCACCAGAACTTTCATCGCTGCTGGTCCAAGTCTCCTCGACACTCTTCATTGGGACCCTTTGATTTCCTTTCCTGGTCCTCTATCTGGTTATGTCATCCTTCTTTGCCGAGCATCTCTCGATCAGCTCTCTCGGAGGGTGTCTCGTACCAATTATATGGTGACTGGCTCCTTTATGTCTGCGGCTGATCAGCTCTGAAAGTGCGTGGAATATTGCGCTCAACCCAATGCTTTGGATCGACCCTAGCCTCGGTGGCTATGAAGCTAGCTGGTCGTGAAGGCGATCCTGGCTCGTCAAGCTCGGGCTCCTGCTGCTGGTCTACAAGCCAGCCGAGTAGTGGATCATCGTCATCATCGATGAGGGTTCCATAAATCGGATCTGCATACTTAAGCTCTGCTTCCTTCTGAATGCACTTTAGCCTCAACCGCAAATTGTAGTGCACATAAACAAGATCGTTGAGACGCTTTTGCGTCAAACGGTTTCTTTGTTTGCTATAGATAAGGACGAAGGTTGACCAATTGTGCTCACAGCCATTAGAAGAGACTGTTTGGGAGAGGATCCGAATAGCTATCCGCTTTAGATTTCTCGTAGATCCGCCAAAATGTACTCACCATTCAGCTGCAAAAATATTTATGAAAATTATATATATGATAGTTCCATATTAGTAACTAAGTAACACCAGGTGAATGTTTTCCTGATGTGTCACGTACCTGGATTTATATTGTGTTTGCTGACGACAACCGCTCGTTGGCCAAAACTGTAGCTGCCCTCTCTAAATAATTTGCTCTGTGAAAAATAAGCATAAGAAAATCATGTT
>JAOXJJ010000914.1:5488628-5515186 GCA_025769935.1 Phoenix roebelenii
TTTTTCTGTATGTGTGTTGTATGAGATCTTAAATGGTGCATACTCCATAGGCAGAGAATTAAGAACAAAGTGTACAAAAAAAGTCTCTGACATATCTACTTCCAATGATTTTAATTGGGTAGCGATATCACGTAATTCCAAAATGTACTCGCGTATGCCACCATTATCATTATATTTTAAGGAAGCAAACCTTGATATTAAGGTGCTGGCTAGGGCTTTCTTTGAACTCACAAATTGCTTTTCTATTATTGTTAAAAATGCTTTTGCAGTTTTGCAATCAGGAATTGAGCCCTTATCTTTCTGGAGGTATGATTTTGTATGAGTAAAAGACTTAAGCGGTTTGACCGCTCCCACCTCTCATACAACTTTTTTCTCCTATGGCGTAGTTTTCTCCGTGGGGATAGGTGGCATGTCCTCACGAAGTGTCAGATCAATATCCATGCACCCTAAAGTAAATGTCAGCCTTTCTTTTCATTCCGAGAAATTTGAACCATTAAGTATTGGGATGCATGATGCGGATTGTGAAAAAAATATCGAAAACAAAGCTGCAAAACATATGCTTACTATTAATATGCATGTTATAATTACGCTAAAACCTTATCTAAATCACTAACCCATATTAGCAATTTAGTGAGTAAATCAAAATTAACTTTATATGATTTACCCCTTTATGATAAAACTAATGCATTAAGTGTGATATTTAATGAACTTTATATATCTAGTTGGAAAAATCCAAAGAATAACAGTCAGATCAGCTTCAGATTGGTGGTGGAGCACTAGGCTCACTTAAGTACTAACTTTTCTTAGGCATGTATGCCTTTTTGACAAGCTTTTCTTGGACACTATTATTCAATGGATAAAATTTTACTAGATACTGTTCAATATTAATGTAGAATTCAAGGCCTTTGGGCAACAAGATTTCATCATAAATATTATACTAATAACATTATTTCATCCCATCATTAACTTTGTATAATGACTTCCCTTTGGGGTTGATTCATTATATATGATGCAACTATTCAATTACATGAGATGGTGATAAAAAACTCTTTATTGATTAAATTAAATTAAAGCATTCTAAAATTTATGGGATGTTTTGGCTCGTCACCACAAATATGCAAAACTTTAATCATTTTTTATGTCTTTTCCTACATAAGATGCTTTGGCTCATCTTATGCATATATCACCCTTTTATCATGAAAATATGAATAATATAAACAATCATGTATCATCATAAGAAAGCATCTAAATTGATCATTTATGTAATAAATTCATTACAGGGACCAATATGTAATAATCGGTGTACTATTCTGTAATAAATCCTAAGTACATGGATCAAATAAATATATTTTAGGACCTTTCTGTAACTCAACTTTCTTCTGGGGACTGTATACAAATTAATGTAATGAAATTTGAGTACAGGAACCGTATAAATATATTTAGAGCACCTCTCTATATTTTAACTTTCGTCTGGGGACCGTATATGAATTTCTAAAGCCCCTTTTTTTCGAATAACATATTGTCAGGTGTTTAACTGTAAAAAGCCCAATTTAAGCCAAAAGGATTCGGGTTTCGCGTTGCGGGTCGAAACCCAATAACCCGAAACCTGTTAATTTCTTCACCCTTTTATATATATATATATATATATATCTTTAAATGGATTCGGATTTCGGGTTGGATTCTATGCCCGAAACCCAAAACCCACCTCTTCATCTTCTTCCCAAATCGTGATGGGAAAAGAGGGAAGGGCCAACTCTAGCAAGACATTCTCTCCCGAACGACGCCGGTGGCTGCTGGTTGCTCACACCTTCGACTGCCCTAACGACGCCGGCGCCCCTTGCCGTGGGCCTCTCCGGCCATATGGGAGGAGGAGGGGAAACGACGGCGTGAAGACCCGTTCCCTTTACACGGCGGCACGGCCGCTAGTCGGCCCATGCAGCCACCGGTGGCTTCCCCAGCCATCTCATGGGAGGAGGGTACGGCGGCAGAAGCCGGAGCACCGTTGTCCTTCCTCCCTTCTCTCTTGCCTTTTTTTTTCTTCTTCGCCCACGGTGGCCATGCCATGGCCACCGCGGGTTGCAACCGCTGCCGGCTCGTCGGGGGGGCAGGCCGTAGCGACGGCCGGGGATGCGGTGGCTGGACGGTGGCCCTGTTGGCCACCGGTTAGGATGGGGAGGGCCGCAACTGAGACCCGCCGCAGCGTTGGCCATGGCAGCAGCTCTCCCTTCCTCATTTTCTCAAACAGAGGTCAAAGGAGGGAAAAAGGAGATGAAGGTTTTAGTCCCACATCGCCTAAATGAAAGAATTTTTCGATGTTTAAATAACATTGGGTTCTCCCTTTTCTTCGTTCAGCAGATTAAATAGGTATGGTTTTTTTGGAATCCATCTGCTCTAATACCATTGATGGAATGATTAACTTTAATAAATCATAAATTATACCTTGAGTCGCTATATTCATCTTGTATTGAACTCTGAGATGCGTGCGTAGCAGCTTCGTTCAATCGAGATTGCTCTGATCTGGATAGAGATTAGCGAGAGATCTCCTAGAGAGAGCTCTTAATGCGTGTCTTAGAAAAAGGGTCTAACAGGCTATTTATAGCCCTCTCAAGGGATCAAACGCTGCAGATGGTTACACCCGTGAAAAATCATCCCCCATCAAGGTAACCCTTCACTGCTGTGAAAATACCTCAATGCCCTTGTGATTATTAGGATTTACGAAATTCAAGGGATACTTGTCAAATGTGGGTTCTAATTAAATGGGATCAGGGTTTAATTAAAACGGGATCCAACACAGAGACCTTAGATGCTTTTGCTTGGGATGCCTTTAGCTGTTAACTGTTTCCTCCCTCACCCACTCCCTCTTCACCTTGATCTATCCTTCTATAACTAGATATTTCTAGAGTCCTAAAAACACTAATAAATAGAAATAAGAAAATCTTACCAGGAAAACCCAGTGCTACTTGGGATTCTGTTATTGCAGGCTTATTTTTAGTCTATATTATAACAACCCAGGACCTTACCTAAAATGGCTAGTCGGAAGGTATTATTTAGACTCCTTGATCCTATATGAGTATCCAAGATCTATCCAGCAAATAACCGATGTGGGACTAAACACACACCTGCACGGATCCTCACATATTCCTCCATCCAACGAATAACCGATATGGGACTAAACACACGCCCACATGAATCCTTACATACTCACCTTAATTAAGCCATAACGTTCTCATCAGGCTAAAGGTTCAAATTCATTTAAATCTAATTATAAGCACCACGATCAGCCCGTGATCAGCCCCAATGGATTCTGCTGCAGTGTCCCGTGGTCCACATAGGTTATGGTTCGAGTCTGCTCTGATACTATTTTGTAACATTCTAGAAACTCATCCAAAATAGCTTAGCTGGAAGGTGTTCCGTTCTTTGATCCTATATGAGTACCTAAGATATATCCAGCGAATAACCAATGTGAGACTAAACACATGCCTGCACAGATCCTCATACATATAGCTGTAGTTATCATGCAATGAGTTAAATCAATGATTAGCAACTAGGCAGATGGTTTGTATCAACAGTAAGATGAGATGCAACATCCTAAAATGATTTCCTCCTCACATAGTACTACCCTCACTAAATTTAGTGGACCAAGAGGACTGAGACTACCGATTCTCCACCAATTTCTCCATTAATATTTTGGTTTCTTTGCCTGGTCTTTTGTTTTTGAGATGTATGATTTTGTTGTATTTTTGTTCGCGGGTGTGGTCCAGAGGTTGGAGGTCTTGGATGTTTTTGCTTAGAATGCTTCAAGCTATAACTTTATCCACCCTCATCTTCTTGATCTATCCTTGTATGACTAAATATCTTAAAGAGTACCCAATACTACTGATAAGTAGAAAGAGAGAGAAAAATAGAAAAAATAGAAAAATTGATGAAGTAAAATCTAGATCTCCTTTTCTTTCATCAATGAATGGCAAACTTAATTACATAGTCTCTCTATATATAGTAGTGAAATCTTCCCTTTCAGAAGTCAGATGGACTCTTCTTCTAATTAAGAGAGAACATAGTTTTTCTGAAATAAGTATGACTAATAGAAATAAATATGAAAAATCTAAAATCATATAAGTAGAAATCAACTTTTATATCGACTTTGCTTGCAGTCGCTCCATCTATTTCTTTCCAAATTGGAAGATTTGCTGGATTGAAATTTTTTTAAGAAAGAAAATTTCTTCTCTAGATCCCTTTGGGGCCAAATAATAAAAATTTGGACTCTATTGCATGGTGTACCACATCCTTAAGAGTGGGGTGCTATATCGTAGGGCTCGAAAAAATGTTTTCTGATTTAGAAGACAAAGCAACTCAATCGGATATTACAATCAAGTTATGATCTCCAAAAGGTTAACATGTGATTCGAATTCTTGATATGGTGGAATTCGTTTTCGGATTCTATCAAATCCTTTATATAGTGACCGAAACGTAGAGCTAAAAACAGATCGAATATGGATAGATATTAATATATCCATATTTGTATCAATATTTTTCAATGAATACAGATATGGATATGGATATTAAATAAATATCAAAATTAATATTCATATTTGTTATAAATGGATGAATCAGATATTAAGCATATCTATGTTTGTCATAAACGAATACAAATACGAATTGGATATTAAGCATATCCATATTTGTTATAAACGGATATGAATATGAATCGGATATTAAACATATCCATATTTTTTTATCCGAATACAGATAAAAATTGAAAAAAATTTTGGATATTAATCAAATTTGAGCAAAATTTAATGATAAAAACTAACAATGAAGACACGATCATGAAAAAAAAATTAATTAAAATATATTATTTTGATAAGTATTTATCAATAATAAAAACTAATGATTTTATAAAGGATATACCACTCAAGATTGCTCGTCACCGAAGTAGACGGGATCTATGGCACCTCCATGGTGTCTCATAGTTGTTGCTGGTTTGAAATCGCTAGATAAAAACTAAAAAATAGACGGAATCTTCGAAATTCTAGTTTCTTGAAGACGATGAAGAGAAAAGGGGGATGAATAGACAAACAAGAGGTTTAGCCTTTCAAACATGCGGGTTGATTTAAAGAATTTTATTCAAATCGGGTTTCTATATTCAGGTTACTATCATTAGTGATAGTCATCTAATATTTGGGTTTCTTTTAGTTTAAGTTTGATTAATCATTTAATTGGTTCTCTGATTTAATTTAACTTAAACTTCTTCTTTTTACGTATCCTTGTTATATGAATATATGGATTTGAATCCGAATTCAAAAAATTAGGTGTATCCTCATTCATATCCATATTCGAAAAACTTTTTAACTGACCTTCTGGATCTATATCTAAATTCGATTGGACCACAAAAACAGTATTCAAATCTTACCTAAATCGGATACCAAAGCGGATACAGTCTGATATATATATAATCCAACCCGCTTTCAACCCTACCGAAATGGTTTCCACTGAGTCTGGTGATTCTTTTGGATTAATTTTGTTTGTTGCTATGGTTTAGAGGCTAGAGGTCTTGAGTGCTTTTGCTTGGGATGCTTCTATATGCAACTCCATCCTTACTCTTCCGCTCTCTCATCTCCTCGACCTTTCTTTCCTCTTGTTGTTTCCCCATTTCACTAACCAATGAAATATAAGGTCAAATTTGACTTTTTTTCTTAATATCTAGCTCTAATATGTGCAATAAGCCAATCCAAAATCTAAAAAAATAAAAACGAATATAATTTATGGGGATCATCTAACCTATCATGAGCTAATTTGGCTACTTCAGATAGGTGTGGACAAACTTCGGCCACCACATCAAATTCTCAATTGGGCACAAAAACCTCAAAAAACTATAACTTCTATTCTAAGAAGAATATAGCGTCATTATTGAAGACGAAGTTGATGTAGAAACTAATATTTAGCTTTTATCCAAATTTAGTATTTTTTTAAGACACTTTTATTATTTTTATAGTTTGTACTTTTTGTTGATTTGGAGAGGCATCTAATCCAATTAGACCAAACTTCACTAGCATAAAAGGAAAAAAAAAATATTCTCTTCTAATTAAAGAGCAATCGAAGAGTGGACCTCTATAGAATAGTAGAGAACTTGCAACTTCTTCTCTTTTAGCTAGAAAAAGAATTCGAATCAAATATGAAGGACCTTATTAGTATAAATAAAGGGCATATACTATAGTTTTAGAGAAGAGAATAGAGAACCTCAATAGCAGTGAAGATATATGCTATAGTTATTAAAGCGCTTAGAGCCCTGCCTTCTAACATTTGTAAATAAAGCTGTTTGGTCCTTTGCAGTAGCATAACAAACATCACATGGAATTATAAGGCAGCCAAAATATGAGAGACACCATAAGCCTCATTTCATAGAGGGAAGGAAAGAAGCATACGATCCCTCGGCGAAACGTGGCCGCCTTCACAAGAGAAAAACAAGTTACCGTGACATCACCTTGGCAAAAAAAAACAATTCCAAATCAAAAAGAAATATGTTCTCGTCAAAGCACCATAGAGCAATTCAACCAACAAGAGAAGGAACAAACACAGCGAAAGCATCATAATTTGTAACATCACAAGAACCTAATGAGAAAATGAAACCTCAACTAGATCCCTCGACAAGAATTTAATTCAGCAATTTTTAACATAATTGTGAATGTTACTTTATTTTGAACAAATGAAACCTAGCTAATATTCAAGCTCCCTGATAATTGTGAATGTTAATTTGTTGGCAGGGATGAATGTGACTCTTATCAAGATGGTGGGGATGCCTGATGAATGGGTAATCTACAACTATCTTTGTAATATTTATAATATGCATGACTTAGATCCAAGGATCATGCTGCTGATGATCATAATCATAATAATGATGATGATGATGATGATGATGATAGAAAATTGATATCATTTTTCTTTCCAGGAGTTAGAACAGGAGGATATTGACTCATCAATAAATTCAGATCACTGTTATCCAACAGCCAATAAATTTACAAAACCACTTAATTGGCATCTCCAAAATATCACAATATATTTGTAAGGATGAAAATTTTTTCTTTATTGAACTATAAAATAGTGATACAAATTTAAGCATTAATAGTAAGACTTTGAGGCACTCTACTTCATTTAAATCATAGAATCCTTGGCCAAGAAGAAGAGGGAGGGACATCACTAGGTATGATCTGAAACTTGCTTCTTGGGCACCGAAGGCTGGTGAACTCAAAGGTCCAAAGGATTAGCCGTGGCACTGTGGCAGAAAGCTTGCTGATGTTTAGAGTTGGCCCCACCTAATTAATTTGACAGGTGGATTTTTTCTTTTCTTTTTTTTTTTTAAGAGGAAAGCCCACCTAATTAAGTAGTTGCATGTCTTTGGTTCCGCTTCTTTTGATTGGTGCTGTTCATCCAAACATGAAGGTAAAAGGTCAGGTAGAGAAAATCTAATAAATCTATGATGTTCCAAATCTGTAGACCTCTTCCAAGTTAACACATTAATTACCTGGTGGCCTAAGGTAGGGTCTTTTCATACTTGCACCCATTAAATAATAATTAATCTTGCACATGATATGCAACCCTGCTATTATAACATTAAAATCAACATCCACACCAACACCACCTCATTACTATACTTCTTTACACCTCCACCCTACTGAGAACTATGTGGTTCCTTAACTAGTTGGATCTAACTCTTTTTTTTTTCGATGGTACACCTGCAAATATTTTGGGTCTCGGTGCAGTGGATCTGCTCTCTTCTCTTGGAAAAAAACATAATAAATAATTAGATAGTTATGCTTAGTATATGAATGACCTGCTATAAATGGTACCTGATGGAATGTACTATACCATAAAATAACCATATAATCATTCAGCCTTGTACATGACAGAATTCTTTGGAATGGTGTATATATTAGAGGGTTACATGCACCATACATTTCAAGGTTTGCATGAATTAATTTGTAAACTTTGTTTATAAGCTGGCATATATATGAACATTTATAAGCTTCTTCCTGTTTCTTATCTTCAAATTATGTATGTATCTCCCATCCATGCACGAGATATCCTGGTAATGATAGTCGGGTTATCCGATCATCCTTGTCCAGCATTAATTCATATCTACATAATGCGGTGAAAGTTTCAAACCGTGACTTTCATTCCCATGTAAACACCAAATGTCTTGTCATCATTGATGAAACTTTGAAAACGCCTCTTTCCGTATAAGACACGTCCTATTTCGACACAGTACAAACGTGTTCCTCGTGCTTCCTCATTCTCATGGGTCAACCTCCATCCTTACTGGCTTCCTCCTCCATAAAAACCCATGCAAATTCCAACCCGGTGGAAATCAAAAAACGGGAAGCTAATTGACACCAAAGCCAATTCAGGCTCTTGAAAAATGGCTTTGGGAGCTCAAGCCATTGCCAACACTCCCAGCAACGAGACCGAGGTGTTCTTTAGAGGTCCAGGAATGCTTATGGTTCCCGGTGAGAAAAAAGATCAGCCGATCGATCCATTGGTTTGGAGGGACGAGCAAAGGATGAAGCAAGAGTTGGTGGCTTGGGCTAAAGCCGTGGCCTCTATTGTCCGGAACTCCATGCAGCAACACCGAACAGTATGAGTAGAGAAAGTTCTGAAAAAATTTGGCTTGTCCTGGTGCAGATGCACCTTCCTTGATTTGTAGTAGCTCGGTCTTTTTCGCCTTGTATGCTTATTAATAGTCCTACTAATGTGAGTTTTCTTGGGGCATACTGTTTTTTTTTTTTCCACAACTCTTTGGAGGAAGGTTATATATCATCACTTGTTTTGTAGTTTTTTTTTTGAAAAAAAAAACTCATATTAGTAGAAAAGGTTGATTTTTTCCTTTTTTCTGAGACATGGTTCACTAAGAACCTTACAAGATCGTTTTGCCCCTAACATACGCATGCAACCATGATGAATACAAATTGGTAATGGACTGTGCACATGATATAAATCCAAGAGAACTGCTAAGCTAGTAGCTCGGTTGATTGGGCCCCATCTTTCAAGTGAAAGATCTTAGATAGGAAATCTGGGACAGGCAGTTTTTGAAACCTCCACACCCCCCTCCCCCCAACCCAATCCTCCCGCGGATACCAAAAACCATCTTATGCACTCCATGCCGAGGAATTATCAAAGAATACAGGATTTTGGTTTGACTTAGAAGTCCACAAAAGCATGCGAATAGCATATAGCATAAACTATCCTTTCAACCATCGCAGCAAAATGGTCAAGTTAGGCCCCAACCCATCTCGTGTCATAGTTTGGTGTCACGCCCCAAACTGTCATTTGAGCCGGCCGCATGACACGGCCGCAAGAACTCTAGAACCATATGGAAGGGCAAGCAAGCAAACGTAGCTCTCAAACTACTTCTCTTTGCTCAGGACTCCCTTTGACTTTACTAATAAGGGGATACCCTAGAGACCATGGCCTATAAGATGAGCGAAATTTTCAACAGTACCAAAATAATTAAATTAGTCATAAAATTGGACCATAATAGTCTACATAAGTAATCTATCATTAGAAGAGTTTACTTAATTACCAAATTCAAAGGTTCATCTGGTATCAGAAAGAAAAATCAACTCTCTAACTGATAACTTCATCTCTCAAACTTCATGCCCAATCGATCTGAGACTAAGCATCCTACAGCTTTTTAAGAAAAATAATAGAGATGATGTAAGCTTACAACTCAGTAAAAATCTCCACACTCAAACCAATATAAATAAATAAATTTAAAAATTAACTATAAACCAAATCAAAATGAAGGCAAAAATTATAAAACCTCGTACCAACTATTCAACATAGCTCAAATAAATCCATATAGATATGCACATATAAATATATGTCATCAAATATATATCTCATTCGAAAAAACCCATCAGATATATCATCAATTTAAAAAAAAAATCGACAATAGTTTCATATATCTTATCTTCCATTACCATTCATCTGATAACAATTATCTATCCAATTTGAACTATCGAAGATCCTTATGACTAGCAAAACATAATCCCATGCTTCAACCTATAGAAGCAAACCAAAATCTAATGCTTTAGCTCATGGCAGCAAACCAAAGTATCATGATTTAGCTCGTGACTGGCAATCCATAATACCTACTCTTCACTTCATCGTGGCAAATTAAAATGTCACAATTCAGCCCATAATTGGCAATCCATAAAATGGCTAGTCATTCAATTTTACTAAATAAAATATAATTATATACTATATTTCTTTCCAACTCCAAAACAACCAACATCATATTATAAACAACTAAAATCATCGATATTTAATACATCTATAGAGAAACATATATTTATATATTCATGTCAGAAATCAATCAGCAATCATGCGGCAAATGATGCAAAATCTAAAATCATCGGCACATGTTACAAAATACATATTATCCATATAGATAATTGTGTACATTCTTACCCTTACTGACGATAATTTAAATGCACTATGTATCAACTTACACCTCGATCTATGAATTGGGGCATAGAGTACTCAGCTCAACCTCTTCTTGCCCAAACGATGACTTTTCTACAGAACTGGATCCAATCATTAGAAACAATATGATACCCAACAACCAGAATACTCTATTGAGGTCACATCGAGGTTCATAGGGTAGAAACTTGGGTCCATTCCCAGCGTCCCCTAACCTAAGTAGAGAAGAAAGAGAGAAAGTGAGAGAAGAGGAGCAACCAGAGAAACATGGTATCTCTCTCTTTCTCACATCAAAGAAAGGGAATAGGGGCTACCTTAGTGATTACCATGGCCGAAGAGTAGTGGTACATAGTGGCAGTTGGCGACAGGGTGGAAGAAGAAAAGAAAGGCCGAAGAGGGGTTGGCCTTAATTGAGGAACCAGAACAACTCGACTTGCTCTCCAGTAGCCAATGCCTCGTCAAACAGTCACGAGAAGTCATGGAGAGCTCTTCTACAGCTCGATTAGGGGATCTCAACCTCCAATCAAGGCTTAGAAAATAAAATAGAAAAGAAGAAAATCAAAATAGGGGAGTTCTGACGCGATGAAAACCGACAATCAACCAGCTCAAATTTGGCAAATGATGGACCTTAGAATTGTGAAGGAGGTGGAAGAGGGTTTAGTAGGCCTATTACCTCAATTTCCAATGAGGTTTGCTGAGAAATCTTAACAGGAATCTAAGAAAATTTTATAATGAAATCGGCAGCAACCAAAGGCAAGAGTGACCGTGGAACTCTTAGAAGGGAAGAGGAAGGGTTTTACAAAGTGATTCCGAGGATTTTGTTGGAATCCGACATGCCCTAAGAGTCCTCTTTCTTTAAGGGAGGAAGATGACTCCCATCGGGAGTCTTCCTCCCTCATCTCACATACTAGGCATGCGCTACGCAGCCCAAGTGGCCAGTCTAGGTCAATCTCAGTTCGGACCGAACCCTAAAAAATCGGGTTCTTACATTTGGGTCATGAATTTGGACCTGGACCTAACCAATTGGAGGTTTTGGTCAAGTCAGATGCATGAATTACATTTTAGATACAACAGCATGTGGTTTAAGGTAACAAAGTGAACTAGGTAATTCTTATATATGGTCCATAGTGGTTTAAGTATGAGTGGGTATTGTAATTCTCGTTTAAGGTAACAAAGTGAACTAGTTAATTCTTATATATGGTCCACATGAGTGGGTATTGTAATTCTTATATATGTGGTTTAAGTAGGTACATGAATTACATTACCCACTCATAGTGCTCAAGGTTGATGCGACTAGCGCTTCCCTCATTTTATACGGTCCATATATGAGTCCTTGATTAACTAAAATCATAACAAATATGCAATCATATCGAAAAAATAACAAACATGTAACAAAGTGGATTATTATGCCCATCTATAATTGTTTCCTAAACTTCCATCCAAGTTCCAATTTTACTGCTGCCTGTCTATTGGTTCTGTATATATCCAGTTATTAATTTGCTCAATGGAGAGAGAGAGAGAGAGAGAGAGAGAGAGAGAGTGCATAAGCAATTTTATAACCTTATATATTCTCTGAATGGCATTAGATTTTTGTAGAAAATGGGCACCTACGTAAGTTGTTAGCGGCACACACCTTTAGTAAATGTTTTTCAGATCCTACTGCTACAGATTTAATGCATCCTCCGCTACCTGTTACTCTGCAATGCGCCGCTCATTTGGACTTCTTCTCCATTACTCATGTTCTAAGGGAAGGAAATCAGCTAGCAGATCTACAACCTGGCCAGACTTGGGGTTAATAGCGATTATAATTAAGTCTTATCCCTTCTTCCACAGCATATCAGACAGCTGGTATTACTTTTGTTAGGCAGTAGTTTCCTTGGTATTTAGTTTTTTATTCTGTGCCTATGACCCCCTATGTACCCCAAAAGAAAAAAACAAAGGGAGTGAGGCCATCCAACTCGGCATGAGCAGGCGCACTTCACCTGCACCTTTCACCCATGGAGCTCTATTTCCATGGTTCCAGACAGCATAGGTTTTAAGAATAGTTCAGACATTCCATTCGGTAGGAGATTATTTTATTTATAGACTTGTTTAACACATGAAAAGAGGTGGTCAGCATAAAAGGAGAATGAGAAAGAGCTCGGCATCATCCCTTTTTAAAGCCTTCTGGCTCTCCCCTTTTCGGCTCCCCCTCCCCCATGAGACATTGATTCTGTGTGGAATTAAAAAAGAAAAAAAAACAACTTGCATGGCTTAGAAAATCGTATAATAGTGGACGAGGCAACCACTCCGACCCCTCCTACCCTTTCTTTTCTCCATGACCTCTCTCATAAGAATCAGAGGCCTCAAGCTATTTTACCAAGATGGACGGTACGAGCAAACTAGCATCAGATCCTATCCAAACTTCCTAATTAGACGTGCTTCGGCAAGAGTACGTAGTACGAGGACTTGGAGTTGGATAACTCCCTGGAAAATTCTCATGCTACCCCTCTTTTATCTTGTTCAACAACAACAACAACAATAACAACAAAATCAAAATGAGATCTCCTCTAACGGCAAGAGTAGTACTAGAATGGGTTTGGGTTGCATATTTCGCACGAAATAATGATTCATCTTGTTCCGTGACATCAACCATTACCCATATCTCAAAGCAGCCACTGCATGATCCAATGGTTTACATCGCAAAATAAGGTGAATCATTCTTTCGCGCTAAAGATACAACCCGGATCCTTCTAGGATTGAGATTGGATGACTCCTTGAAAAGTCCGGAGTCCCTATGTTACACCTCTTTTATCTTACGCACTACTCTAACTCTCCAACTAATTAATGACACACCCAACTAAATCATCTATCAAGCATATAAGTCTCTCAACTAATTAAGTCGTGAATGATTGGAGAAAATAGTGACCTATGAGCACCTGCATTTGTTTATTATTATTATTATTATTTTGGTATATTTTCTTGTTCAATCACTATTCTCAAGAGAGAAAAATTACCACATAGCGTAGGGATAGTTTTCAATTGAGAGAGAGTTAATCCTAGGGATAATCCAATCGACGCGGTTGTTTTGACGTGACCTCTTCACGCGCATCCAATCCGCAAAGAGCACATGTTCTTCGTGCTTCCTCTTATGGTCTCATCCTCTCAGTCTCAAACCTCCACCCCTCCTTCCACCTATATAAAACAGGCAAGGAATCTAAGCCCGTGGACATCAAACCAAGGAAAAGCCATGGCTGTAGAAGCTCGAGTCCTGCCCAGCTCTATCGACGACGACTCCGAGATGTGCTCGAGAACTCCGCCGACGCTTTTAGTCCCCGGTGAAAATAAAGATCAGCCGATCGACCCTTCGCTTTGGAAGGATGAGCAGAGGATGAAGAAAGAGTTGGTGGCTTGGGCTAAGGCTGTTGCTTCCACCGTGTTCCATTCGTCGCTCCAATTTCAGCAACATGATCGTCGATAATTAATAAGATTTTCGTCCTTATGATGTACCTTCCTTGTAGTAGCTCTCTCTTTTTCTCTCTTGTATGCCGTTTCAGACTCCTGGTGTTAGGATTTTTGGGGCATGGTAGTGTTTCTTGAGGAAGGGCATGACTGTTAATTATCGCTAGTTTTGTAGCTTTGGGGAGTAACATTTCCTCTTGTTTTTCTTCTCTACCTTTCAAGTATTAACAAGTACTGGGGCATTTGGTTCTCTAACTGGCAAGACTATATAAAGCATGTTATTGTAAAATTTTTGGAAAAGCAAATTATGGTTATATAAAATCTCACCTTGTTTTGAATTTGGAGTTTCTTTCTTTTCCTTCTACATTAGTCAGTCCTGTGCTTGATTTGCTTCCTCTCATGCTTGAAAAACCTTAGCCTCCTCTATGCTACTGTTGCCAACAATATGCATCTTCCGATCTGCTAGTATTGTGTTGTTCGGCAGTGGACAATTGAATCAATTTAAGTCCATGAAGCTTTTGGAAAAATGTTCTCTGATATTTTGTTTGTGGAACAATTTTGAACTAGAAAGCAAAGCAGTCAAACGTTAATCCCCGCATATTTCGCAGCCGTTTTACAGTTCCATGTCATCAGGCTAGATTCAAGAAAATCCATTTTCCTGTGATCAACTGAAATGGGTAATCTCATGTATGTGATGGATAAAATTTCCTTTTACTCTCATCTAGAGTAATCATTGTCAAACACTTAAGAACACCTCCAAGGATTTACGTACAATCTTTTTCAAAAAGAATAGTTCAGCAAACCTATGATTTACACCTTGATATTTTACAAAATTGTAATATGAGTCTGGAAACCAAAAAAAAAAAACAACTACTCAAAATTGATAAGAGTTTTGATGGTTTCATCAGGGTATTTGGGCTCAAATACAGACTATTTCTTCTTATTTTCAAACAAAAGCATTTTCATATCTTTTTTATGGGAAATATATATTAGCCCTTAGGTTTATAATTCATCCTTGTCAGCATCCTTAACTTCCTGTTTTCTGCTCATTTCTCATCAGTGATATCCATCCAACATTGGCCACCCCACACCAGTCGAGTAAATCTTATCCCAACCCTGACCAAGAAAAATAAAAGGATTCAACAATATCTAATTATGGCTGGGGAATAAGGGAGAGTGAATTGGCTTAGCAAGTGTCCAACCAAAGCGGAAGCTTATTGGAGGGAAGAAAAAAAGGAAGAGGGCAATATCATGATAAAGGCATAATTTGTTATTTACATAAATAATGTCAATGTTACTCTTGGTATAATCAATTAAAAGGATTGATTCACCAACTTCATAATACTATGAGGCAAATTTTGAATTCTAATATAATATAGGATCATGGAAGAGTTCCTCAGTATTTTTCACTACTTTGGAACTCAATGATTCCATTTAAGGGCCTCTTTGTGTATTCTAGATTGCTAACTTTTTGAGTCAATTGCTCCCATTTAGAAACTTGGCGATCTAACTCAAACATATTTAGCAGATTGTTAATCTAGCTCAATTAAATTTTCAAAACTACTTATGTCAAACTCGACTTGATTGATTTGACTTAGTCAAGCTGAATCAATCCAGTCGGGCAAGCTGGGTAGAGGTGGCAAGTTATAACTTGACATATCAATCTGACCCATAAATGACCCGTTTTAAGCAGGTTTGGATTTGACATGAATGGATATAGATCATAAATGGGTCAACCTCTCTAAACCAATTTATTTTAACCCATTTTAACCCGTTTAACAATTAGGTTAGGCTATGACCCAACCCATTTAACTCGTTTAGCATATGTTTAACTTGTTTAAAACTTGCTTAACCTATTTCTATCTTGTCTAACCTAACCCATTTAGCTTATTTAATTCGTTTAAATCTATTTAATTCATAGAAAACCCACCTAACTTGTTTAACCCATTTAACCTATGTAACCTAACTTGATCTGTTTAATAAACAGATTATGCGGGTCATGTCAGATTACTTGCTTAATAAACAGGTCGAGATCGGATTTAACCTATTTAATACATAGGTTGGTTTCGAGTTGACAAATTTTGGATCCGACCTGTATCTAATCCGACCTGACTCGACCAAATTGTCACCCATAAAGCTGGGCAAGTTGGCGAATGCCAACCCAACCTGATCGGATTTGATGCCACAAACAACATAGGACCACGCAAACTGTTGCAACCATCATCCTTCATCCATTTTTTTTAATTACCATCTCTAACAATTGGATTTCTCTAGATAATTTGGAAAGGCAAACTCAGATGAAGAAATTGCCAACCCTTATCTTTTTCTGCCCTTTCTCCTATTTCAATGGCTACTACCAATATGTTTTCTTTCTCCTCTATCTCTCTGCTCTCAGGCTTCGGCCACCTCCATCGCCCCTTCCAAGTGCCGGCGCTCTTCCCCATCAAGCCTGGTACGACAATCGGTGATCAGACCACCCAACCTCCCCTATTTTTAAGGTAAGCAGCCCTTGTTTCTTCTATCTCTTTTCCCCTATCTAAAGGTCGTCGAACCCCATCGGTCTTTTTTCTCCACCCTACCATCACTAGAAACCGTCCCTGTCAGCCTTGTTGCTCAGCCGCCTACTAGTGTCGCTGCTCGGTCTAGCAGCTGACCAAGTTCCCCACACCCATGACTTCGTCTCCCCTATTTCTAATACTGAAATTCATCAAATATCTTTTCTTTCTTCTTCCACTCATGCCTTTTCTCCTTCTCCCTCTATAAAGGCTACTCGCGCCTTTTCTCCTTCTCCTTGTACAATTGAGTGATTGAGTGAAGTGCTTTAGACTAGTCATAATATTATTGATTATTCTATCATGGGCTGAAAATGTAAAATTATTGATTGGCCCGTCATAGGTAGAAAATATGATATTATCGATTGCCCTATCATGAGTGGAAATGTGACCATAACATAGTCTAAAGCTGAATATAACTTAATATAATTTATATTCATTCTTGAAATGAATTGGTGGGTAAGGGCTTTGGATTAGCCATGTTACTATGGTTTGCTAGTCACCAACTGGTGCGTGATATTATAGATAGCCTCACCACAAACAAAAATGTGATATTATCAATTACCTCATCACTGATAGAAATGTGACGATTGCTAGTTTAAAGCTGAATATAAAATGTTGAATATGTGCATGTGAATTTGTTTGTTGAGTGTGGACTCTAGGCCAATCTTATTATTATCGATTATCCCATCACATACTGAACATGGGTTATTATCAATTACTTCATCACAAACGGACAACATAACACTTTCAATTGCCCCATTATGGGCAGAAAATATGACAAGGTTAGCCCAAAGTTGAAAGATAATTGTTATTGGATCCAGATCATACATATCAAAGTGACAAATAGGTTATTTGAAATCACTATTGAATAACATGGTTAATTTGATGTTATATCAAATATCATAGAATGGCTATATTGATATATGATGCATATATGTGTTTTCCAGTTTGTTTAAGTTGTGCTAGATTATTAGTATGTAATTTCATAATAACTATACATGTTTAGATAATAATTATTTGATACTATCTATTTTTAAATAATTTGCAAGGTGTATGTTTGGATATTTTTACTGAGCCGTTAGCTCATGACCTTATGTTCGTACTATTCTATTTTCAAAAATAAAAATATATTTACACTATATTTAATATTCAATAATACCAAAAATAGTTATTTTGAAAATGTTGAGTTTAATGTGTAATCTTGTTCATCCAAGTAATTAAGCCCTGCATATTTTATAGAGTTATTCTCTGTGGAATGGACAGCGGTGTCGCATATGTATCAATTTTATATATACATATGCATCAATTTTATATAGTTCATACCAGGCATTCTGAAACACACGTTAATTTCGCATTTTGTTTAAGTGATGAATGGGACGACACCAATGAACAGACAAGCAAGATGTGCTCGGTTTTATCGTCACAGAGAAACCACCACAAACATAACCAAACACTAAAGTACAAAGGAATCCACGGTCCTAACAGCTCGAATTACCCATCACATTTGTTTTCTTTTTTTTTTTTTTTTTGCTGTTGATTTCAACGACCACATTCCTTCCCGCATGGAGTTTTATTTCATGAAAACTCCCGGCGCCGATACGCCAGAGATATGGTACAAACATGTGATGCCACCTTTCCCACCATATTTAACACGTTCAGATCTTTTCGGTGGCCAGAACTTTCCCACGCTTGCTTCAATAAATAATAAGGACTCATTTCTTACAAGAAAAAAATAATTTACAGTAGTTTTTAAAAATATAATAATTAAAAAAATAAATTTAATATTTTTAATTATAAAAAAGTGATATATTTTATAATAGCTTATATTTAGTTTAACATCTATTTTTTAGAAAAAATATATAAAATATCTATTATATTTTTAATAAAAAGAATATTTGATTGAACATCTATTTTTTAAAATAATTGTATAAAATATTTATTATATTCTTAATAAAGGAAGAGATGTTATCAATAAATTTTGATGGCTTAAGAATACTTTTGAAAAATAAAAAGGAATTCAATTTTCAACCGGTGGAAAGTAGCTTTTCCATATCCTCCGAAAATTTTTTTTATAAAATATATGAATCTTGTTTTCATGAGAATTATTTAAATTATTTTTTTGTGCTAAAATGGATATTCTCACGATTCCATGGTTGGTTTCTATTTTTTTTCTTGCAGTTCAACGAAATTAAAAATTCATCTACAAGAGGCTAGCGCTATACAAGCCCTCTAAGAGAAATTTGATTAGGACTATTTTTGAAATTAAAAATTAGAAAATAAACCAATTTTATGTGGTCTAAAAATTATTTCTATAGATAAACGTCTGATTTGGTTCCTAATCTCTCACCTTTATCTCCCTACCTCTTCGAGGCTAATCTTTTGATATTTTGCAACCTCCTGTAGAATAATTAATATTTTATACATACATATATATATATAGGATCAAATACTTTAAAATTAACTTGTTCATGGAAATTATAAAACTTGAGCTATTCATAGATCACATAAGGTCTAACTCATTTCTTCAATTTAATTTGTATTTTGACCATGTGTAATTTACAGTTCATTTCCAGAGTTTTCCAAATATAACTTAAACCTTTGAAAAGAATGTTATCTTGATTTTATGTGTGTAAAACTTCATGGATCTTTGCATAAATGACCATTCCAGTATAGCTATGATGAGATTGGACTCTCTCATGGCTACGGTGTATTTTTTTTTTCTTTTTTTTTTTTTTTTGGTACATTCCTGGCTATGGTGTTTGAAGCCGCTTAGCCTGTCAAAAGAACCATAGGTCTATTAAGATATAAAATCTTTATCAAGACCGGAACTAGTTGATTGATCTGGATAACACTCAAATGCCGCTGATTAATAATTCTAATTTTTTGGGATTGCGGTTTTACCATGTCAGTCTAAAGGCCCACAGGATGCCCGGCTCGAGACGGATTCAAGGTTTTGGGTTTGCTTGCAATGGAGGTCAGTTGACTAGAAGTCCGTACCCACCTAATTATGCCGGCACCGTTGTCCTGTCTTTTAGGTTAGACTTTTGATAATGAAGACAATAATGTCGGCCAATGTGATTTCCTCGAGCTCTTCTCGTGAGGCCAAATGATTGACATAAATAAGAGAATCCGTACATTAATTTAAAAATTACAACGGAGAATCCCTACTTACAGAAGGCATCCATTTAAGTGAGTTAAGAGGAGCTCAGGACTTGTTTGGTTCGCGAAAAAAAGAAGGGTGAAGGGTGTAGTCAACAAAAAAAAGTAATGAGATGGCTGTTATTTGATTGGAGTTTTCAAAGAAGAAAGACGGAAAAGTTGTATTCCTATGAAGATATGATTCCCACGTTTATTGGGAAAGTCTTTTCCATGAAAAGCATGAGAAAATTACTTTCACATGAGACGAAAATCAATCCATTTTTATTTTTTTTCCCAAAAAAGCCCTTCAGCATGAAAGAAGCATTAAAGACCTAATTTTTATTAAGGGCATAATAGGAAGTATACATAACTTTTCCAAAAAAGTAGATGGTCAACTAAACATAAGCACTTTGTAAATTTGTCACTTTTCTATGATCAACCAAACATACCAAAAATACTTTCCTAGGCATTTTCGTCCTAGGAATTTGTTTTCAAGAAATCATATTCCTAGGAAGGAAAATGCTTTCCGTGAACCAAACGAGCCCTTAAGGTTCTTTGCGCATGACTTTGAAAGGATGAGAGCGGGTCCAACAGAACCAACTCCATATCAATCCTGGGCCAAAGTACATAAATAATTTGCCCACTTCACCAAAAACAAGTCGGTAGATAATTTACCGGCTTTGTCACACATACAAAAAAAAGATTTATTATTTGCCAACTTTATGTGAAATGAATTGCTAATTTTAATTAAAAAAAATTAAGATGTCCTCTATTTCGAAACTAAACTCGACCATATTAACTAACAGTATGACATAAGGTTGCACATGGGTTGGATTGACCCGTAACTCGACATGACCCACTTAGTCCTGAAGTAGAGGACCCGCGAGATCGAGTTGGATTCTAAAATTGGGCTTATTCTATTTTTCGAGTCGGATCTGAATTTATTGAATTCAAGCCAAATCCAACCCATTTTTTTTATCAATTTTGGATCGTTTACCCAACAACTCGATCCGATCCAAAGTCAAGTTACCCATTTAGACCTGCATGCCCACTGGCTGCAGTTCTTCACTCCTTTAAGATGTGCAGTGATCCTCATCCCACTGGTCTGCCGTCAGTTCTAACTTATGATGGATGCAGCAATCCTCACTCCTTTTCTTCTTTTGGCTTGCTTCTCTAGGCTATGTCATTCCAAATCATGGACATGTGTCGCATGCTTTCTCTTGATTTGCAAGCTTCTAACTTTCCCGACTGAGGTGGGCTTGAAATAATGCCTTGAGGTAAAGGTGACTAGATCACATGGCTTATGATCGATATGGGTTTGAGGTTCACTTTCTTCCTGCTATTAGGTAGCTGCAATAGATCCTTATTCATCTATTATTGGATGGATGGTTTACTTTTCTCATTGGTGGGAGGGCGATGGCATCGCCTATTTTGGCAGCAAGAACCAAGCCCACGAAGTAGAGAGCATTTATCAAAGCAGCTATCGCACGAGCGAATGACAGGTGGACAGGTATAAATCAGGCCTTCGGAACGTGTACAGTATAAGGTGGCCCGCCTTTGTGGAAGCGCATGTTGACCGCTGGAAAAGTTAGAAACCATACCCTGTGATATGCTCGTTTGATATGATATGATATTTGCGGTAAAGAAAGGAGAGTGGAAGACGACTCGGATTCGGACCCGGATCTGGACCACACCCGACTTGAACCTAAAATTTTTGGATTGGATTTGGATTATATATGGATCCAACCTCATCCGAATGATCCATTGAATTAAAAATTATAGCTGATCTAATGATCGGATCTGGGTCTAAAATTAGAATCCAAATAAGAAACCGAGTCGGATCGGGGTCACTCAAAACCTAATTTGATTGGATCCATTTGCACCCCTAGTATGACTCCTATCAGAAGAAGGGCAACACCCACCAGAGAATGCGATGCTCACTGCCAAAGGTTGTGGCGCCTATCATGGGTTGCGACGCTTGGGACTCGCCATCAGTCTGCCACCATAGAGAACACTCCGGCTGCCATTGCTGCTTCACCAGAGCCTACCACCCCCTCTCAAACACCATCTTAGCGCAAGCCCTTGACGGTAAGTCAACTTCCTTTCCTTTTTCTTCCCTTCTCTCTCTCTCTCTCTCTCTCTCTCTCGTTCTTGCTCGCTCGTTCTTGCTTGGTTTCACTACCCAAAACACCTCCTCGTGGTCCCTCTCTCTTCCCTTTTTCGATGGTTGTGACAAGCTAGGAGACCGACGCCTCTTACCCTTCCCTTCTCTTCTTCTCCGTCCTGCATTTGCCGAGCCATAGGGGCGGTGGATGGCCAGCCTCCTTTCTCTCTCTATTTCTCTCTCTTTTCCTTATCTTTTTCTCTCTTCTTGTCTCTTTTTCACTATCCTTTATGGGTACTTGTGTATCCGGAGTCCTTCACCTATCTACAGTTGCACCATAAGTTATAGGCAGCGTTGGCTCAAGCCTTAGGCGACTGAAGGGGTCGCCTAAGGCCTCCGGCTCATGGAAGGCCCCCGTCCCGCTCTGCCCGTGGACTCATGGAGAGTTTTTTTTTCCTGCACTGCTGCACAACTTTGAGTTTTCACATCCGAAAGCTAATAGAGTAGCAGGGTGACAGGCGACGGCTACGCTGCTGGCCCGCTACAATGCATCCCCATCTCCCCGATGAGGCGACGACAGACAGCTGAGATAGGCTACGGCTGGGTGACGGGCATGGCTACGAGCCTACGATAGCTGAGACAGGCAACGGGCATTTCCTCCGCCTTCTCTCCCCCCTTCTTCGCCGGTGCTTTTTTTTGCTAAACGGCTGAACCTTTAGTTCTCCTCTTCTTCCTTTGCTTCTTCACTTCAGTTCTTCGGCCCTTCCCTAGTTCCCTTCTCTGCCGGCAGCCGGGAGGCTCGACCATCGACGGCATGGGGCTCGACCGCCCCTGCTTCGGCCTCCAAAATCCAGATCTCCTCTCCAGCTTTGCTTGTCATCCTCGGCTCCTCCGACCTCCAGCCTCCAGCCTCCGGCTCCTCGGCTCCGCTCTAGCCTCTAAACTTCTAAAGGCCACCATCCTCCTCCTCCAGCTCCAAGAAGGTAAGAACCTGACATGGTCGGGGGCGAGTGGCAAGTCGCCAGCCGGATCTCCTCTCTAGCTCCTGGGCCGCCCCTGCTCTAGAGTCCGGATCTCCTCTCCAGCTCTCCTGCTCGCCATTCTCGGCTCCTCCGACCTTCGGGCTCCGCCGCTCCGCGTCTCCGGCCTCGTCGGCTCCTCCATTAGCATCCCAAATTCCAATTCCCAAATTCCAGGCAGTGCCGCAGTGGTGAGTTTTCTATTGATTAATCACTAATTACTATTTCACATGGAAGTATTTATTATTTTATTATCTAATAGTTCTGTGAGCACCGAGCAGTTGTAAATGAAGAGGATTTCTTTCATGTGCCATCAGTTGTTATTATTGGCTTATTGCATTTAATATTATATAATAATGGAAAAAACCAAGGGAATATATGGCCAACTGATTAATTTTTTGGTCCAATTGATTTTGATTTAGTCAAGTTAGAGATACTACAATTGTTTTTTTTTGGTCCAATTGTAGGTTGGTTGTGACTTCGGCGGTTCGGCCTTTTCTTGCCATCGAGTTCGGCCCTATTCGGCCTTTTCTCACCGTCAAGTTCGGCACTATTCGTCCTCTTCTCTCAGTCAAGTTCGGCACTACTTGTCGGAACCTGAGCTCGTTTTTTTTTTACACAATCAAATTTTATCATTTTTAACTTTTTTTATATTTTAATTTGTTTGTGGTGTTTTTTTAATTGCTTTGTTTGATAATATTATTTTTAGATTAAAATGTCTAATAGAAAATATGAATGAGGGTATGAAAAACTCAAAAAGAAAAGAAAAATCGATAAATTCATTCAATCTCAAAAAGAAGCACTAGATATATTTGTTGTCACAAACAAGAAAAAAAACCACATCAAATTCAACTCAGAAATTAACAACAGCGCATGCACCCGAAATAGAATTAGAAAATGACATAAAAAGAATGAAACAAAATGAAATTGAGAACCAAATTCATAGTAGTATTCAAACATCTACTGAAACAATATCTAGTGAAAAGCACAATGAAGAATCAGATGGAGATAGGATAAATAAAAAAAAAGATTGTGAATCTAGTTCTATTCCTACAAATTTATATGATCCTGGTCAATGGAAAAATATTGATACAAAGTTGAGAGATTTAATAGTAAAAAAATGTCCAATTAGAGATTATGATCTTCATTTTCTTAAGGATAAAAATAATAAACACTTCTCTACGATACATTACATTCGTAAGTTACCTAATGGTAAAAGACATGATAGAAGATGGTTAGTGTATTCGAAGGATTTGGATAGGGTATATTGTTTTTGTTATAAATTATTTGATTCAAAGCCTAGCACGAGTCAATTAGTCAATGAAGGAACTAGAGATTGGAAAAATCTAAGTATCAAGCTCAAAAATCATGAAATAACTAATGAACATATCACTAGCATGAATAGGTGGATTGATTTAGAAGTGAGATTGCTAAAAAATAAGACAATTGATAAAAGTCTCAAAGAACAAATAAACCAAGAGAAGGATCATTGAAAAAAAAGTTCTATTGAGAATTATTGTTGTCGTGAAAAATCTTTCAAAAAATAATTTAGCATTTCGAGAAAAGAACGAAAAGATCTATCAAAGCAATAATGGAAATTTTTTAAGTTTTATTGAAATAATTGCAGAATTTGATCCAATAATGCAAGAACATGTTTGACGCATTCAACATGGTGAAATTCAGAATCATTATTTAGGTCATAATATTCAAAATAAATTGATTCAAATATTAGCATCTGAAATTAAAGCTATAATAATTAAGAAGATTAAAGAAGCAAAAATTTTTCTATAATACTTGATTGCACTCCTGATGCAAGCCATCAGGAACAAATGATCTTAATTTTAAGATGTGTAGATACTTCAACAAGTCCAATAAAAGTATAAGAATATTTTTTAGAATTTTTAGAAGTAGATAATACCTCTGAAAAAGGTCTTTTTAATGAACTTATAAATATAATAGAAAAACATAAACTTGAAATTAATAATATAAGAAGACAAAGGTATGACAATGGGTCTAATAAGAAAGGAAAACATCAAGGTATAGAAAGAAGATTATTAGATATAAATTCTAGAACGTTTTACATACCATATGGATGTCATAACTTGAATTTAGTATTATATGATACTGCTAACTCATGTTCTAAGACTATATCATTTTTTGGAGTGATACAACGAATTTATATCTTATTTTTTTCTTCTACAAAATGATGGAAAATTTTACAAAATAATATGTCCACATTGACTCTTAAATCCTTGTCACGAACACGTTGGGAAAGTCGTATTGAAAGTATCAAAGCAATTAAAAATCAAACTCCTAAAATAAGAGATGCTTTAGTTCAATTAGCGGAAACTAGTGAAGATCCTAAAATAAAAAGTGAAGCCACATGCTTAACTACATATGAGATTGAAAAGTTTGAATTCTTATTAGGCATGAATATTTGGCATGATATATTGTTTGTTGTTAACTTAGTTAGTAAGATTTTACAATCTGAAGACATGCATATTGATGTTGCTATAGATCAATTAAAAGGTCTTCTTTCTTATTTGAAAAGTTATAGAGAAAATGGATTCATGAATGCTTTGAATTCATCTAAAGAAATTGTAAATGAAATGAAAATAGAACATACATTTTGTAAAAAACGTGTGATCTGTAGAAAAAAAATATTTTGATGAAAATAGTATTGATGAAATAGTAAGATCAGCTGAAGAATCTTTTAGAATTGATTACTTTTTATATATAGTAGATCAAGCTATTTCTTCAATTCAAAATAGGTTTGAACAATTTACCATATATAAAAATATTTTTGGTTTTTTGTTTAATTTTAGAAAGTTAAAATCTTTGAATGAAGATGATTTGAAAACGTATTGTCTTAATCTTGAAAACTTTTTAAAGCGTGGTGAATATTCTGATATTGATGGTCTTGATTTGTTTTTAGAGTTAAAAGTTTTAAAAGAAGTTTTACAAACAGAAACTAATACCCCTATTGATACTTTAAGTTTTATAAAAAAATAGATTCTTTTCCAAATGCATGCATTGCTTACAGAATATTGTTAATAATACCTATAACAGTTGCTTCTGCTGAAAGAAGTTTTTCAAAACTAAAGTTGATAAAATCTTATTTGCAATCAACTATGTCGCAAGAAAGATTAAATGGATTAGCTATATTATCGATTGAAAATAGAATTTTAATGGATCTTGAGTATAAAAATTTGATTAGTAATTTTGCATCTCAAAAATCTAGACGAGTTTTTTTTAAATAAAATTTTAAAGTATTTTACACTTATTAAAATTTTTTCATCATTAAAAAAAAGGGCCTCCCCTAGTGAGTTTGTCTTAGGCCTTCAAATTTTTTGGGCCGCTCCTGGTTATAGGTAAGGCGTTCCAACCACACCAAGACCCATGGATTGTGGTACTTTGCGAACTAATTAGCATATCTAGAGACAGAGTCTCAAATCTAGAAGGATCTGAGTCAAGAAATTCTCAATGGTCTCCACAAACCTAGAAATATCCAAAATTTTAAAATAATATTTACTTTTAGAATGAGATATAAATTTTAATATGCTCTGTCTACATCAGGCGTAACCCAGATGAAAGAATTTTCAATATTTTTTGAGTTGATCAGTAACTACCTTTACCCCTAGTATTTTTAATATAGATATAAATTGATTTATAATTCTATATTGTTTAATTTTATACTTGCTTTCATATATGTTGCCCAAGGTGACAACCCAAGAGGGGGGGTGAATTAGGTTTTCTAAAAATTTACGTTCCCTAATTTACTTTTAATTAATAGCAGCGGAATGTTGATGTGTAATTGCAAGTAAA
>JAOXJJ010000914.1:5519939-5544497 GCA_025769935.1 Phoenix roebelenii
TCGCTGAAGGTCCCACATCATCTCCTGGGCTAGCAAAACATTATGGGAAATGTTTCTGCCAGCTATGAACGCCCCCTACTCCTGACTATGATACCAGGCAAAAGGGGCTTCATCCTTCGAACCATAATTCTGGCCACTACCTTATACAAGGTTGTACACAAACTAATGAATCTGAAGTGACAGGGCTCCGCCGCCTCCTGACGCTTCGGAATGAGCATGATGAAGGTAGCCTTCCAATCTCCCGGCATCACCGCTTGGGAGAAGAAGCATTGAATAGCCTCTACCACCGCAGTCTGAATAATACCCCAATATCGTCGAAAAAAGAACGGGGGGGACCCATCCGGTCTTGGAGCCTTGTCTGGAGCCAAAGTCCAGACTGCCTCCTGTACCTCCTGTGCCGACACCGGTCGGACCAGGGCTACGTTCTCATCATCCTCAATCCTCACATCCACCCTGGGGGGAGGGGGTTACTGTCGGTGGAATCCTCCTCCTCCGTCCATCTGGCGCGGAAGAAATCCAGCAGGATCTGACGAATGGAAGGCTCACCTTCCACCCGATGTCCAGACCCGTCTCGCAGCTAGTGGATCGTGCTCCGCTGCCTCCGAATAATCATAGTCCGATGGAAGAAACTAGTATTACGATCACCCTCATGTACCCACTGGACTCGGAATTTCTGTCATCAGAAGATCTCGTGCTGCCGTAGTAGTGAATGGCGAGTCGCTAGGAGCCCCCGAAGGTAACCCATATCATCCATCGAAAGCGCACCTTCTAGATCTTCTTTTGTCTGCAACTCGGTGATTGCAGTCTCAACCCCCTCTACTCTCCGAAAGATATTACCCACAACCTCGCGGTTCCATCATCGGAGATGCCTCTTGGCCAACTCTAGTTTGCGCGACACCCGGTGCATAGCATCACCACGCACCGGGAGGTGCCATGCATCACGTACAATATCCCAAGACTGGGGGTACGATAGCCAAACTTTCTCAAAGCGGAAGGGGGTGTGATGACTAGGTCCCGATGATGTGGAAATCAGCAAGGGGCGGTGGTCCGAGGCGATCCGAGGTAAGTGACTAACCCTGCAAGTAGAAAAACGGAGGATCCAGTCTGGGGACGCAAAGGCCCTGTCTAGACGCTCCCAAACCCTAGCATTGTCGAGCTAATTATTGCACCAAGTAAACTAAGGTCCAGAAAACCCTAAGTCCACCAGGCACGTACGTGACACAAAATCACGAAACTCCCTCCTGTCCACTCTATCCATGAAGGCTGCCCCTCCCCTCTTGTCACCCGAATGCAGGATGCAATTGAAGTCACCAACTACAACTATCGAGACACCCTGGGCAGTGAGACTGGTGATCTCCTGCCAGAGGACTCTCCTGATCCTATAATCCGTGCTCGCATATACCCCACACAAAACCCACGGAAGAGCATCAGGTGCCGATACAACCATAACTACCTATTGAGGGCAGTTGTGGAAGACATCAAAGGTCGCCACCCCATGCCTCCACAGGAGCAGGATACCGCCCGACAGCCCCTGGGAATCAACTGCATATGTTTTCCAATCCCTCCCGAGGCGTCATCTCAGACGTACAAGTCCCTCACCAGATAGCCGGGTCTCACTAAGGAGGCAGATCTCCAGACAGTGAATTTGCACTAACTGTTTGAAGGAAGATAAGAAGGACAGCTTGGCCGCCCCCCTACAATTCCAGGCTAGGATCTTCATGGATCACAGTCCACGTAGTCGGCCTCAGACCCATCCTCCCCCTGGTATGCGGGGCCAGCCTCAAGCGCGCTACCTGGGCCCGCCTGTTGCTCATCAGATACGGTCAGCATGACTGCCGCCCTGATGCACTGTACAGCAGTCGTGTGGTCCATGCCCCCTCCTGGCATCGGCGGCGCGGCTTGACTCCCCTCCAGAAACGACCCGAGGTGGTCCCTAGCCCCACTCCCACTGGAGGAAGCTTCCTCCTCCTTACCCGCATCCAGGGGCAGAAGGCCAAACCGAAAGACTCCATCAGGGTCAGTACCCACCAGCCCATACCATGGCTGCACCTCGCTCATAAGGGCATGGCCATCGTGCATGGGGGTACTAGCTCCAAATCCACTCCCCGATGAGGAGGGCTATACCGAAATGGCCCAGCAGATTCGTCGCTCAGGCCCTGCACCGCGAGTACGGCACAACTCCCCGGGCCTGAAGCTGACTGGGCCTTTAGGCCGGCTGCAGCTTGGCCCAAGCCCAAGGAATCAACCGCGGGCTGGGCCTGAAGGCCCACAGCCCGCGGTTCCCGCGCGGGCCCAGCGATACCTAGGCCCGTGCGACCACAGCGCCCGGTGCGTCCCTGGGTCTGGGCGCGCCAATGGCGCGCGGCGCGCCGACGGCGTTAGCCACGCCGAGTTCTCGACCCCCGCCTTGGGCCGCCTCCACAGGCCCACGGCCCCGGCGCCCGGCCCTATGGGCCCGGGTGCGCTAGGCTGGCCCGTTTGATTGCCCGCAGCCCACATGCGTGAGGACCAGTTGGGCCCCCTGCCCGGGATCCCCAGATGGGCCAAGGCCCGCCGGCAGCCTCGGCCGCTTCTGGGTTTGGGCTCGAGTCGCGGCCGCCCGACTAGGCTCCAGATCGGCCTGAACCGGGGCCTTGCCGAGTCGCCGACTCAGCCCCGAGTCCCCCGACTCGGCCAGGAGGTCATCGGCCGAGTTCGCCTGGAGGGGGGCGAAAGGGAGCTCCAGGTGCCCATCCCCCCCCAACGGCGAGTGGAGATCGGTGGCATGCCACCTTCGCTAGCTTCTGCCAGCCGTCGATGTCCGCTGGGGACACCGGCGTGGTTGGGCGAGCCGCCGGGGGCGGCGACCGAGTCGAAGACGACCCGGGCCCCGAGTGCGGCTCGGTCATCTCCCCCGGCCGCGGTGGCCGATTCTCCCGAGGGAGTTTCTGCCGTGACGTCACCATTCAGGGACCGTAGATCGGTCCCTGTACCTCCTCCCCGACGCTCGAAGATGGTTGAGCAGGCCCGCCCCTCGGGTTCGCCTCCGCCGGAGCCGAACCCGAACCCCCTGTAGCGCAAGAGGTCGTCGGAAAGCGGCAAGCCGCTGCTTGGTAACCCATTCGCCCGCACCGAGGGCACAATGCCGGGATATTTTCGAAGACGAAAGGCTGTCATCGCACCTTCATCTTCCCCTGGATCAACACGCCCGGTAACAGGGGTTTGGTGGTGTCGACCACCACTTCACCCAGGCGATCCCCATCGTCTGTCATTGCTCCATAACGCCATCCACGGCGACCGGTCGGCCCACCCGAGCGGCGATATGGAGAATGGTCGACGTCGACCAGTATTCCGACGGCATACGGGCCAGGCGGAGCCACATCATTGACGTCTGCACCGCCTCCTCCCCGGGTTCGAAATCCGGAACCCATGGGGTCATGGCGAGCAGTTGCCCAGCCACCACCCACGGGCCCTCGCTCAGTACCCGGTCCCGGTCCTCCGTCGATCGGAACCTCAGGGCCAAGTAGCCGTCCGCAAGCGGGAAGGCCACCACCTCCTTCAACTTTGAGCAAGCGGCGACATCCTTCGCCACCCACTCGGCTGGGACGCGGCGGCCGAAGCTACGGACCACCGCCGCCCGCCCTTCCCACTCGAGCCGAGCCGCCGCAATCGGCTCCTCCGGAAGAATCAACACTTCCGAGAAGCAGCGGCTCAGCCGCTCCACCTCCGCGGCCGTGGGCCATTGAGTCACCCACAGCCCCGGCCTCGTCCAAGCACCGGAACCCTTACCGTTGCCTCTCGCCGCTCCCTCCGTTGCCGTCCCCGCCAGTTGCTTCCCCTTCCGATCCATCGGGTGGCCTGCAAGGAAGAAGAAGGTAAGGGATGGGCCTGGGGGACGCCGAGCAGTTCGTGGATTCTATCGCTCGCCCCGCCGCCCGGAAACCTTGGATGGCCGGCCTCCCGCAATGCTGGAGAAACCCCGTCGCCTAGACCGGCGTTGACACCGCCGAACAGTACTCCAGCGAGAAACTAGCCGTTGGCAACTATAGAGTTTCCCCAGAGCTTCTCTCTCCTCTATCACCTGCTTTTCCCCATTTTTCATTAGCCACACTAATACGATTAAGATATCTAGCTACAAGCATCGAAATACCTTCTTGAATTGTTGTAGTTGCTTCTCTCCATAAGATTCTCCTCTGCAAGTACTTCTTATCATCATAATAGATAGTAGCTAGGAGGCAAGGCACCAGATATGGTTCAGTAATAATAACAAGTTCTTGATGGGTTCTATTGTTGAAGACAGCCACAACAGCATTCTCTTTGGCGAGCAGCTATAATATCTTCTGATAGACCTTGTGACTCAATAGCATGGAAGCATCGGCTGTTTGGCAGTCTGCATCGAGCAAGCAGAAGTCTCCACCAGTGTTTCAAAGAACAACTTCCCATCCCTCCTACAATTCCATGGTAAGATATTCATTTAGTTTGGGTCTCACACCGTGACTCCCACACCCACGTTGGCATCAACTCTAACCCCTACGACACTCAAATGCTAAAAGTTGTTGTCCACTCCTCGATCACCATGCTGAGCCTGCAAGAGATAGAAAGGCCTGTGGACCTATCACGATCTTGATCACAAAATTGATAATCTCTACCATAGACATCAGACTATGAAGAAGAAATACCAAAGCCAGCAGATGTGAAGCTAGGTGTAAAGCCAAAGCCAAATGGTGCTGACAACAAAAGATCTGTTTCCAGTGTGTTCAGCATCTACTTGCTACAGTCAAAAACAAATCTCAAGATAGAAGCACATCACTGGGAATGAAAGGCAAGCACTTATGTTTAATAGAATCTATTTCGTTTGTCTCTCAATCAATTAGGTATCCGGGAAAGAAGAAGTGTTTCTATGCTCAGTTATTTTTTGTTAGTTTAAGGAGTTAGAGTTCCAGCCTTTTAGAGATCCGTCCTTTCCCATTTAAGTTTGAAGGAGAACATGAAGAAAATAGGTGAATCCATGGATGACTCGGTTCTTGCAACTGAGTTGACTCAGCGTCCATCATCTTCCCAGTCCTCCGGGCTTTGGTTGCCCTACGTCTTCTGTTCTTATAGCCACCAAGGACCATATATATAGGCTGAGGAGGAGAAGCTCACTGCATCAGGCCACTGCCATTAACTTAAAAAGAGTTCATATAACATCATCTCCAGTATCTATAGCCCTTTGGGAAGAAAAAGGGTGGCAGTTAATCTCATGGCTTTAGTCCACCGTGACAAGATTATCCGGCCGGAGAGGCCGAGCACCACCATCAGCCGCAATCTATAAAGAAACATCTTCATCACAGCGGCTTATTCAACCACGCCGGAAGAACACCATCAGAATACTCACATATAAACTCCTGCAAGAGAAACGTCTTCTTCCCCTCAATAGAACCGCATGTGCATCCACCTGCAAGCACACATGGGCATAGCCAACCTTCTATGGATGATTGGTGAACTCATCCATAAACGTTGGTTTGGAAGCTTATGAAGTCTTACCCATACCATCGGCAACTTGCTCTGGGATGAAACTTGGGACCCAGGGCTAGCTGGTGATTAACCAAAGGCCCCTTGTCAGATTGATATCACGCTCCACTTCAGTTTAGAATCAAAACAGATGATGGCCTTCCACCATTGAAAACGCCTCCACTCATTCAAGAGGCTTCCCCGTCCTTAAACTCCATTACAATCAAATCAATTGGCAAACATCGTCCCCACTTTTCGTCGCCAATGCTGTGGATTCCCATTCCTGGCAAGATTAGTGCATCTCATCTTATATAAGGAAGATACATCAGAATACACTTCTATGATTATACATTATCCGTTCACATAAACTGAGGGTTTGACAATTGTAACTGCATCACAGCAAGCAGCCTCAAGGTGTGTCTGATATTAGTCCCACAACATCATCAGCATTTGATATCAAAATTGGAAACAGTTGCAAAGCATATGATATGGGGCAAAGCAACCGAAAGGATCTTAAAAATTTATTCAAATTTCACAATTCACGAGCACCTTCGAATCAATCCAGTGCAAAATTTGTTCGCCGCATGATTTCCTTCATTTGTATGATTCTCAAACAAGTCTATATTACAAGTCGTAGTAATTAGGAAAATTTGTAGCAGCAATAATACAAACAAATATACTATTTGTTCAAAAAAATCACAATTTTCATCCTCAACGGATGGGCATAATTAAATATTTGATGTATGAATTGCTGTTCAGCTTCTGCAAAAATATTTCCTCCGATTTGTAGAGAATATGTAGTCGGCCATTGGTCATGATATCAGCCAGTCAATTTCCTTAATCTTTTCTCTGCTCCAAGTGCAGTCTTGTTTTGGGGTTCGAGAACTAAAGCGTGCTTAAAATCTGGAAGGAAAAAATAAATTAATTAACTAATCAGGTTACATGCTCATGTGATAACAAACTTACTTTTGAGAAGTACGACCTCCAACAAAGAGCTAAAACTCACCAGTATGTGAATGTACATAAGACTGATAGTATTCCTCATGTTTGACTTACTACATGCACAACTAATACCCTGACTTACCCAATAATGAAAGGTAAATCTTATAGGCTATAAGTAAAACATATATTCAAATATAATTCTTGCTCAGGCTAATTATAATAGTGAATCAAATCTGGCACTAGAGAAAGAAGGTCCACATTGCTTCTGTGCTGGGAAAGATGCAGATCAACTTGGACCACAAGGCTGCCCTATCAATTGGAAGCTTTAGATTAGTAGCATAGATGGTGAGTCCACATGCAAAGACAAAATCCACATTAGTGTACTTACGGAACAACCAAACCCATAAAGTAGCATGTCATTGCAAAGGGGGCAAAGGGGGAGCATATGCATGTCTCTTTTCTTCCACTGGCTCTTTTTGCATGTTATCCTCAATTTTTCTAATTAGTAATTCATAAAATAATCTGAAATACGCTTGAAACTAGCTGCAGACAGTGAACTATGGATTTCATGCTTCCTACTGGTATGAAAAGGAAAGACCAAAAAGCAAGCAAGGTCTTCCACTACCCAAGGCATTTCTTGTTCATATGCATTGGGAGGGGATTTTGCATCTATGCAGGTAGGGCTGGCAAACAAGCAAGCTGTTTGGAATTTCGCTTGTGTATGGCTCGCTCGGTTATTATAAGGAACAAGCAAGCCAAGCTAGAGCTAGTCCTAGCTTCCTCGAGCTAGGCTCGAATTAGGTGGAAAATATTAATATATAAATAATATATATTATTTTAATTATTATTATCTATAAACATAATAGGTAATATAATTCTCTTTTAATTATTTATTATGAATTAATATGGATTATGTAGAATAGAATGTATTTAACTATAGGATTAAAATATAATTAAGATTACAACAAATTATATGAATAAAAATCTCAAATGGCTCCTACTAGCTATCCTAAACAGGCTATTCATAAACAGCTCGATCTCAGCTCAAATATGAAACAAGCCAAGCTACAGCTGGGCCCAACTTGGCTTATGTTCGGCTCATTTGCACCCCTACATGTAGGCTAATTGTCTGACACCTTCCTACAAATCCATGCAATGTAAAATTGTTTAATAATGCAGATCTGAGTTATCCCTTTATCTAGACTACAAAATAAATCTAGTTTAAAATTTCTGATATTACCAAGTCACCCATTCCGTTAAACATTGTTTGATGTCAATACCATTTGAATTTCGCCCGCATGATAATACTGTTAATTCATAAATTTCATGGATGTCTTGATTCAAAGTTTCTTGTCAAGCTTCCAGCATTATAAATTCACATTCACCAAGTGTTGCTAACCTCTGACTACAGTGTTGAATAATCAAAAGTCAGAACAAATACAGAACTCATAATTTTGGAAGGTTTATGAGCATTATTAATGGTGATACCAAGGTCGACGGTACTAGTACCAGGCACCGTACCGGTTTTCTGGCGGGACGAGTCGGTACAGGGCCACGTCGTGCCATGTCGGGCCTGTACCGACAGTAGAAGAGGCGGGGGAGAAGGAGAACGAGAGAGGAAAAGAGAGAAGTGGGAGGCCGGCGGAGAGCTAGCGGAAGGCCAGGGAGCTGCCACGCAAAGGAGGTGGAGGCTAGAGAGCCGCCATGCGGAGGAAGCGGAGGCCCGAAAGCCGCCAAGAAGCCGCAGAAGAAGGGCTCTCTCTAGTCTCCTGTTTCGTTCGAAATAGAAGAGCAGAGCAAGCCTTACGAATAGGAGATCGGAGAGAGCCCCTCTTCCGCGGCTCCCTCCTCTGTGCGGCAGCCGGCCGGCCGGCCTCCACCGACCAACCTCAACCTTTCTCTCTCTTTCTTCCTCTCCCTCTCCCTCCCCTGCTCTCTCTCTCTCTCTTCTCCTCTTTTTCCTTTGTCTTCTTCCTCTCCGACGTCGGTCTCGTTTTTGTCATCGAAACCGTCTCGGTCCGCAGTCGGTACAGCTCAGGATGCCCCAAACCGGGCGGTTCGGGACAGTTCCGCCGACCTTACATATACAATGCCCCTATATGTCAGCCTGACTAACTAAAGTTACTTTAGACCACATTGAATACAAGGTTACTTAGCAGTGAAATCCATGTCGAACGAGAGAGTGATCTGTCTATGCTTGATCTATTGAAAGGAGCCATAAGTTGAATTGTCATAAAAGTAGAAAACTAATGACACTTGCCAGACCTGATCAGGCCATGTTAATTAGATGTTCTCATCAGAAAAATTTCACGCTTTTCAACCCAAACTTTATCGATCATGTGACTCACAATCTCATCAACGTCAAGGTGCAAGTGTAATTTTAACAGCCCACACTTGTCATGTGCACCAACAGACAGTAGAAAGAACTGCAGATCACATAACCTAACAACATGGTTGGTATGCTGATTGCAAAGTTGCATTAGTAGAATTTCATTTAAAGTTTGTCATGCACAAATTATTCCTCAAAATTAGAAATAAATCCATGGACCAATCAATTTAAAAGAATCTCATTATCCTAAATGGGAGGATGGGCCTTGGCACGACAGTAAAGTTGCTAATATTGTGATCTGGATGTCACAGGTTCAAAACACTAGCAGCTTCTCCATATGTGGGGATAAGGTTGCATGCATCTCACCCTCTCTAGACCCCGTAGTGGTGGGAGCCCCGTGCATCGGGACACCCTATTTTTTCCATACCCTAAATGGAGGTGCACCATCAAATTGCAGAAACCATCCAAATGGCTAGTGGTTATGACTATTCGACAAAGAATGCCTATGTTCAAAACATGACTGAACTGTATATTTCATGCTTAGAAATCTATTTCCTGGATGATGGAAAAGTAGAATTCAAGACATAATGTGCAACACATCTACATACATTTACCTGGCACGTCCAAGGCTTCCTAGGTCCTCCTGGCCTAGTATGCTACCTTTTTCAATTTTTTAAAAAGGCTATTGGTAATTTTCAGCTATTTGTTGGTAAAGAAAAGGGTTTAAAGGAAACAGGGGAAGTTAGAAAAACTATTCTGCATAAAAGTTGCTATTTCGATTCATTAATACAATCTTCAGTAACGTCTCGCACTTCCATTCCACATATAAATGCTGTTAACTGCATTCCTCAATGGTGTTTTTAATGATCCATAAAACCAACTTTTAATCTAAATATGTTTGAAGAATACGCAATCCACGCTAAGACAAAGGAATCCCAACTTACGATGTGCGTTATGTTCAGAAACAAGTCAGCTGTTATGCATCAAATAATAGGTATTGAGAACATTTAAACAGAACTTTCATTTTTAAGTACTGGGCAATATACCTTGGGAGGACAATTTTTCAACCATACAGAACGCCCCCAGATTAAAATTAAAAAAAAAGTTCTGGATATGATTAAATGTATCCATGCATACTACTAATATGTATATATCATGAATTGCCACTAATTCTTGTCTATGTTAAGAAAAAAATCTTCTCAAAATATCACACAGGCATCTAATTGCAATGACACTTGGATTATTCTACTATATCCCACAAATCAAAATCTGATATTAAAAATATTCATTTACTTGACAGTATAACTCAAGTTCGCATGACTGACAGCCCAATAACATAAACTTACTGCTGTATTTGCACTTCTACAAGGTATGCATGCATGGCAATAATGGTGTTTTATGGCTGCTAACATACATGTACATATGACTGCATCTAATAATATAAATAGAAGTTCTCAGATTCTCAATTGGAGGTAGGCACAAACACCATGTACACGAAATTAGGACCAACCATCATACCAATGCAACTAGCTTGATAATGAAAGAATGTTATTTTCCAATAACAGAAAAGTCGATGCTAGACTGCTAACCTTGGGCAGCTTCTTTATAACATAAAAGCATTTCCCTAGCCGTTCCTCGCCTTAGATATGCTTTGACGTTCTGATGACAAAATTGGCACATAACCAATTAAAGAAATAGTAACAGAAGAGAGAGAGAGAGAGAGAGAGAGAGAGAGAGAGAGAAATTAGCCTTCTGCAGCAATAGATCTCCCAAAGCATACTGAGTAATAGAAAAGGCCATTAACCTCAAAATTCAAAATGTAACGAGCGGCCTCCTAGCTCGTATTTAACATGATTGTATTATCTAATAACTTCTTGAAAAGAAAACAGTTTAGAACTAAATGTTAAGCACAATTTTCGAAAAATGCTTTTTTGAAGGTAACATTCACCTTTGATTTTAATAATTGAACTCTTAATAGACCTATCCGGGCTAGATGGCCCACCCAGCCCACTCAAGCCTAGAGCCTTTTGGGTAGGCTCGAGCCAAAGATTTAGGCCCGTCGAAATGGGCCAAGCCTGGAAAATAGGCATGTTTAATAAACGGGCCGGGCTCGAGCTTGGAAATTAAAGCCCGGCCCGACCAGACTTTTTTCAGTTTGCTAGTGTTATTTGTTTATTTTTCATATATTTGTATATTTCGTTGAAAATTATTGTTGATATGTGAATTTAGTGGGATAATAGACATGTTGTAGGTTGTTGACAATATTTAACTATTCATGTTTAGCATTTTTCCAAAATATTTCTGAACATTTTTTGGTATTTTTAAAGAAAAAAATAAAAAATGATCATGAAGCCCAAAGCCCAGTCCGAAGCTTGAGGCTCGAGCAAGAACCGGGCTTGGGCTTAGAAGGTTGGCCCAAAGTCCAAGCTACGTCGGGCTCGAGCCTAAGAAAATTGTATAGACCTTTCGACAAGTCCTAGCCTGAGCTTGGCCTCGCCCAACACATGAACAGATCTAACTCTTACGAATAGAAACTAATGCATTGCTTTGGCAAGGATTTTAGCTTGTTCAACGTGCAAACTTGAGTTATACAATGAGGTTAGCTTAGCACATATATTTGTAGGATCAGATATTGACCACACCATCAGTTTAATACTTAAAATAAAGCAGCTCTAAATCCAAAGCATATTATTCTCCAGACTACCTAGATATTAACCATAAAACTTAATGGTTACATATACGCACATACCAAAGTTCGGTTGCAACTCCATATGTGAAATATTTATCAAATGTTTAAACAATAGTATCAAAAGCAAACTATAGTAGGATAGGGGGAGAATAAAGATCGGGTAGGGATGGGGGGAAAGGGGGATGGGGGCTTAAACCAGCAAAGGGATGTTACATTGCCTAAAGAAATCTTTAACTTCCTCAATGGTCTATTATAGGAATACAATGTTTTGAAGTCATAGTCCAAATGTGTCCACTATCTTACTATCAAAAGCATAACCTCTTGCAGGTAGAGCTTCTCGTACAAATCTTGTAAATTTCTATTCAAGCATTCTAAAGATTAACCCTCTTCTCACAATCCTTAAGCCAAATATGAAACCCTCATTTTATGAGGTCAAATTTGCACCTTTTTTGCATGGCCAGAACCTGTTTTTCTTCAACTTATCCTCTGACATGGCTCAATTTCACCAGTAATATTCTAAAAATCTGACAATGGGATATGAAAGCAGTTGATATCATATGAACCAGCTTCCCTAATTACAACAAAAGCATTCTTCATTTCTTGATCATATGATTGAGTTTGGCATAACATTTCTAATACCGCTGCCACCTCATTTCACCGTGCCTCATTTCTTATCACGATATTCCTGATACCAATGCCACCACACTTAATCTTATGCAATCTTTAATTCTAGCCCTACATTAGACGACCTCAAATTTGATATCTAAGTTCTAATGCATAAAAGAATAGGATTAACAACCCCAATATTCTAATGTTTTTCTCAAATTATGTCACCAATCACCTGAGACCAAATTGTAAGATTCTTGATAATAGTTCAAGCAGAGATAGTCAGCAAGAGTACCACAGTGAAATCATTACTGCCAGAATCACATCCAACTATGGACATAAAATATAGATCAGCCAACCTCCGTGCCATGATTACGGAGAATGTGCAGCAAACAGAGGGTAATGACTGCACCTAATTTAGGTTAGGATGTCTAAATTTATATCTTAAAAAAAGAAAAAGACGGCAGCAAGTTATGAAACTGAAGTGACAAAGGTCGATGGGCATGCTTGCATTCTTGCAGCCCTCTTGTAATATATGAGTGTGACACATGTATCATTCTTGCGGCCCTCTTGTAATATATATGAGTGTGACACGTATCCTCTATAGGGGGAAGTCTGAGTATAGACCAGCATCCCATCATTTACATTCTAAATTTTTTCTCTTGTATTTTTTTTATTAGGCATCTTCATATCATCAAACTTTGGAATGCAAGGATTGAAACTAACATCACCTTTCACGGAAATATTGAGCATTGAATGGAAGCGGTGTTCCAAATAAACTCAACTCAACTAAGCCTTAATCCCAAACTACTTGGGGTCGGCCAGAGCAGCGTTCCAAATACTTACCAGAAATCCAATTAGACACTAAAAATAGTGATAAACATTTAGAGAGAAAAAAATTAATCCCATATTTTACTTCTGCAGAACTTAACTCCAGGCCGAGTGTCATTTAACAATCCAGGCTTGATGACCAAAAATTTTGCTCCCAGTCCCTTGGTTTTATAACTATTTAACTCGAGTCCCTGGCTTTGGTATTAAGGCATAACTATGTATAATTACGTGTAAGTGTGCATAAAAAAGGAGTAACTATGTATAGCTAATGCGTAGATCCATATTGAATATGCCCAAGGGACTAAATGAAACACGGCCTGGCCTTAATCCTTAAATAGAATCAAACCAAGGGTTGGACAATTAATTTCCCCGACTTTTCTAGTGAAAATACAACTACCATTCAGCAAAATAAAGAGTGAAAAAACAGAGTATCCAAACTCACAAATGCATAGGCTCAAAGAATATTTTTACAAACTTATTATCACCTTTTTATCCAGTAAAATTGCTTGACTGCAATCTGCTTCAGCCTGCTGGAAGCTGCACAGGATCGATAACAGTTGTTCAAACAAATCCCCAGTAATGAGAAATTTATTGACAATCATGAATTTATAATAAACAGCATACACCTACCAGCCCAGTTCTAGATAAGCAGCTGCTCTATTGCAGTAATAAGTTGCATTTGTATTATTTATTTTGATAGCTTCAGAATAGAAGTTAACAGCCTTGTTCCATTGTCTTCCCTTGAATGCAGCATTTCCCTGTTCAAAATATTTGAGAACAATGGATTACTTATGAATATCAAGACCAATCAGAAAGCAGTGCAAAAATGTGCTAAGACAAAGTAAACAACTTAGGTACTAATACATGTCTTGCATATTGAAGAGGAAACTCCATACTTGTGTTCTTATATTGGTCAATATAATACTCAGTCTTCTAACATTGACCATCAAACCTTATTCTTAAATATAAGGTTTGGGTGTGCAAGTAATTTGACAGGATTTCATTTTTTCCTTCTTCACCAGGTAGCTCAATGCATGTCATCACAATTTTTTTAAAGAAATTATGCATGCAATCATAATGAAGTAGGTCAGGTGACACATAAGAAAAAATTTGCATTAATCTGTTTCCTCTTCCTTGGTTTCTCAAATAAATGTCATAGACTAGAGGAAGGCCCTTGTCTAAGACTTAACAAGTTCATATGCCATAACTAGAAGGATTGAAGGAGTTTAGATGAAGGAAAAAGTAACCAAAAACCATATAGTGTATATCTTAGGTGTCATTTGGCATCACTTTTATTTTTTTCTATTTTCAAAGATAGAAAAATGGAAATTCTGTTTCTGCTTTTCTTCTAATTTTTAAAAATATAAACATGTTTGGTAATAATCAATTATATTAAAAAATAAATATGGGGATGGTGGTGGACTTGGTAGTAGCGTAGGCGCTGTTGGTGGTGGTGATAAAAAAAAGCATGAGTTTGTTGTTTTTAGAACTACCGAAAGTAAGAATTTCTTACTTTCTTTTTTTTCTAGAAATAATGAAAACAAATTTTCAAAAATAGAAGATGATAACACTAGCACCAAACATTTTTGCCTCGGTTTCTATAATTTTATCGTTAAAAATAGAAAACAAAAAATAAAAGCAATGCATAACAGGCCCTTAATTATCAGTTATCACATATTGACCCACACCAGAAATCTTACAAACTACAATGCATGGCCGCTCTCTTACAGAAGTAAATGAATACACAGCTGCGAGATTATTATGCACTCGAAAGACCAAGAGTATAAAAGTAACATGCAAGCAGGTCTAATCATGCTGAAATCATTGGAAAGATGAAAAGAAACTTGCATCAAGTTGCACCATATACATTATGCATGGCAAAAGAAATGAGAAAGGAACCTTTTCTTTTAGTAATTCTGATAATTCCATGTTCCCATTGGTATCTGGTGTTGGAACCGAGTTGGAGGAAATGCTAATTTGTTCTTGGAGGGATGAATATATATCCAACACAGTATCAAGAAGAAATTTATCCGCTCCATGAGCTGCTATAAATGAAACAGAAATTGGAAGGCCATCATGCTTCCCTAATGGAACAGTAACCTGCAAATCAAAACTAACAAAATATATAAGCAGCATATCATACTAGAACTGGTTACTAAGCAATAAAAGAATTAACCTTTTCAGAATTATTCAGAATAACAATTTAGTTAGCAATTGATTATGTTCAATACAACCAAATACCTGACAACAGCCAGACATCCCAGCAATGCTCAACAATGTATACAGTCGATCTTCTAGCTCCAGAGGCATTTTTTTCTTAGAATTGCGATTGAATGGAAAATCTGTTGTTGTAGGAATTACTAGAATTCCATCATCCTGAAGAAGAATGTAGTAAATAATGATAACAAAAACAAACAATTAAGATTTAATTTTTTAAAAAAATGAGCCAGATTGATAGACTTATCACTTAAATATATAATAACAGGCGGGCTGCACATGCATGGATATGTAAGCATTATACTATCCATTAGTCATTTCATACTAAGCAAATCATGCAACAAACATGGAAGACAGCTAAGCAGTGTGCAGCATGAAGCAAAGAAAATGACGAATAAGACCTTAGACATTGGAAAACCGACGCTGATTGACTGGATCAAAAGAAAGCACCCTCTACATGGTTTTCCATAACAGCAGCAACAAATACAGATCAAGGGAGACAAAGAAACATGCAACTGCAGCTAAGAAATTCAAAAATATATACATAGCATCTAATTCTCAAAGCATGAGAATCAAGGGAGAAAAAGCAAGATGCCCCAGCACAGCACTGTATGAAAATCAAAACAGCATCCACAACATGCCAATGTTTCTTGTCCTTTGTAATAAGGAGTTAAATACTATCACAAAAACAAATCAACATAACTGCCAACATACCCATCAAAAAGATTACCAGACCATCACAAACGTATAAACATGATATTGAGAAGTTATCCACAAAAGTCCTCCCACAATGTTGGTTTAGATAAATAAAGTTATAACCAATTATAACATATGAAAGATCTGTATCATTTTATGATGGTAAGTATAACACTTTATTGAATTGAGACTCGATATCAGAACATGTTATGTGTGGCGAGGGAAGCTACTATAGATGAAGCAAAACACTGGCCATAAAGAACTGCTGTTACGATGCCATGAAGGTATCATAACATGGTTGGAAAACAAGAAAACTAGGCAAAATTGACCACCAGAAGTTCTGGATTCACGCTAGACTTGCATCACCTAGAGACATCAGCTAAGTTAGAAAAGAAAACCACTTTGACAAATATAGTACTAATACTGATATTTTTGGTACTATAAGTTAATCTGGGATATTCTATTGAAAAGAGAATGAACTTGCGAACAAACCAAACCTAGTTGGTCTTCTAGAAGAGCTTGAATGTGTGGTTTGTACATGTTCATATTTCAGCCAGGATGTTTCACAGTGCTGTTTGTTATTTCTCACTCCTAGTGTAAGTAAAACACAGAACGGAATTAAATGACAAGGAAAATTCCTTTTTAAAGTTAACATTAATTGAATCAATATTTTAAGTCTTGCTACCAGATCCCATTGTGGTAAATATGGTATTTACACCCCATATCAACACATGGTGTGCTATTGGAGTCAAAACACCACCATACCACATTGCAGTACAAAGCATGCTGAGCCCTGTATCATACCAGACTACCAGAACTGTAAGAGAGTTGGTAGGTTATGCCTGCATCGACCAGTATAGATTGGTACCTAAAACCTTCAAATCAATCAAGAAAAAATAACTAATGTCAGCTTAACTTGGGAGGATTATGAAGATATTTGACCTCAGAAATGATAAAAACGACAACAAGCGCAAAATATATGCTTGATTGAAAAGCAGCTTGGTAGCATCATAAAGATGGTGCAATTTTTTTCCCTTTTTTATTCATGCGTGTGTGCATGTGTTTCTCTTTTTTTTTTTTTGTTGGGGGGGGGGGGGTTCGAGTGTCCAAGTGTCTAGAAAAATCCACTGAAAATTGGACACCTAAACACTTACATAACTCGTAGATATGTACTGATATATGAAAATAATGAATAATGAGCTAGACCTATGCTCCCTGAGTTCATTAATTTAATAAAATGCTAGCTAATTGTTTTATCAGACTTGATTGCTTTCACATACGAGTTTGAATTGTTTCTTAGACATGTAATGTGATGACATCATTATGTGATGGTATGAAGCATTAAGGAGTGTCATGGAGCATCACAAGCATCCTAGCCCAAGATTTAGGGTGTCCAAGTAACTCTGGACATCAAAGTGAGGAGGCAACAAATGAGAGAATTGTAAAACTGATTTAATAAATTGATCGAGTGGCTTAAAGATGAAATACAATGAAAGTTGGTAATCACCAAGAGGCTTAAAGATCAAGTTCAGTGAAAATTGGTTAGATAGAAGCTGTTTCTACATTATTCAGATTTTAGAGGTTCATCAGAGAGAATCCAGATCAATTACCGGAAGGAGGATGTACAACAGTTGTTCCGTAATTGAAAACATTATGCCAAAACATCATGTCAACTCCTGTACACTAATGTTATTTTTTATCATTTAGAAAAAAAACTTTTATCTATCAAAATAATTATAATGCTACATTGAAGTATGGAGAAATTAAGAAGGGTAATGACAAATTGTAGCTAAAATTGGAAGATATATCATAGGTGCCTATGCTATAAACTATAAAATACTATGAAAAATGAAACAATACCTTCAAAAGGCTATTCAGTGCAGCTCGTAGTTCCATCCGAGATTTATACAATGATTTGACGTTCTCATGTGTGGAATTCACAGCTGCAAGAACTCGAGTGGAGATATTAACACCTATCCTGGGTTTCACTGTGTTAATCCACTCCTCGTGGTTTGTTTTGAATTCATATCTGGAAAGGCAATTAATTTGTCAGACTGGAAGTGATGCTCTTCTAACAAAGCTTAATTGCAAAGTTACCAAGCGAAAAACTAACATCCAATGAATGCAATAAACCTCAAATAAACAAATAAATCTAGACGATACCAAACATAAACATACATACATGGCACACACATGTATTGTGTCTATGTATGTATATCTAAACATATATATATATATAGATACATAAACACACTAGCACACCCATGTCCGCACAAACACACAATAACCAATTGTAGCAATTAAATTGAACAAAAAAAAAATACATTATTGAACTTAGATGCAAAGTTTAGTTGTCACTCCTTAATCTTTACGTAAAAGAACATTATTATTTCTCTCCATTTACCAAAGTATTAATTTAAACTTAAAAGAACTAATCAGTCCATCCAGTCATGGCCGTGATAAGATACACAAAGTTGAGGGTTCATAATGATATTAGACATAAAACCAAGTTTCATAACAGAATAGTGGCAATTGTATATGCTGCCTGCTCTGGTATCTTTATGCCACCTTAGAACTTCGGTTCTTGAGTAACCATATGACTTTGTCTATCTTTCATTTTCTAAATACATTATTTACATGATAAATAGAGGAAATCCAGTAAGACTAATGGAACTCCAAACAGTTGATCAGGTGGCCTCTATTACACAATTTATGTCCACCAATAGAAGACTTTTCACACACTTCCAATGTCAAAAAATATGACTCTTGCTGGATAACTTACAGCTAATCTGCAATCATTTCTTCGTGTATGTTTTCTGCAAAGGATGACAATCAGGCAAATAAAAAAAAGAAATTGAAAATTCAGAAATGGGTGGCATCATCTTGAGTAAGTTCATATGGTTAGGATCTGCCCCAATTTTGAATAAAATTCTGATGGGTACTGAACTTGGCGACACCAGGCATTTTGGAGTTCCTTTTTTCTGACCTAGTCTAGTCTGGCCAGGTCAGTTCAGGTATAGTTGAGTGTACTATGATTTGTCAAACTCCTACGTGACACAGCTAGAAAAATGGGTTTAGGTTTGCGAGCGAAAACCAACCTACATTCCCATGTTTTGGTTCTTTTGGTTTTAATAGGGTTTTCTAGCAGACATAGGGCTGCAACAAATTAGTACTTCAATTTTAGTGATTTTAGCATCTCTCAATTCTATTATCAATCAACATCAAGGTTGTGAGCTGTTTTGTATGTATTAGTACACTATTATACATATTCCATATTTGTTTGAGTCAAACCACTAAATGTCACAACTCCAGAAAATAGCATCCATAATCTGTTTCCATGCAAACACGCCAAACTATCTAAATTTGCAAAAGCCTTTTGCACAATCTTGTTACACATGATGTCTTAATATGTTCTGCTTATGATGCAACACAGCATACATCAGCACATAAATTTCTTGAAAACAGATCTCGATATGAAGGACAAGTCAAATATTTCTGTACGCTACAGCATTCAATTTTTCTAGAATGCCACCCTTTCTGTAAATGTATGACGACCATGAATGATTCCGTAGCTCAACACCCTTAACAACATGTTGGAGCAGCAATATGACACAAAGCATACATGAGTACTAGAAGAAGAAAATAAATTCCTAAAGATTAAGACATTATTTACAACCTTTCAATCAAAACATAACTTTATCGATCACATACCTTTGTAATAATGTCATAACAGTAGAAAGAGCCTTTAGAGTGGACATTCCCTGTTGCAATTTTGTAGATGGTTCATGAAATTCCTTTAAACTAGGTACATTTGAAGCAATGTACTGACTAATGTTCATATGCTTTGGAGTCTGGTCTGCATAATCAATGAAAGCATAAATAATAAATCCATGAGTTCCTTCTGCCAAATATAATTACATATTCTTTCACCAAGACAAGATTAACAAATTAGCTCGGAGCCACAATTTAATGTCCCTAAACCAACAACATGGCCAGGTACACTTAAACCCAAAAACTGTTCCAATAACTTTGCTTATACATTTTTTTCCGCCAGAATGAGATTAAAAAGTACGCTACAAGCCTGGAACTTTGTCCCTCTGAACCAACGAATGCAAAATAACAATATGGATTATGGACATGTACGCTTAAACCCAGAAATGCAAAATAACAACGTGGGCATGTACACTTACACCCAGACAATGTTTCAGTAGCTTTGCTTATAACATGCATTGTTTTGTGCTTTGGAACCTTTAAAAACTGAAAACAATCATCAGCAAATATAAAGTGCCTCATTCTTTTAAGCCCCACCAGAGATGCTTGTAATAATATATGCCCAACACGATGTAAAACAGATGGATCCCGCGCAAGCCATCCTGAAATAATTTCCAAATTTTCAAAAGTGAGACAAATGATAATGAAATCAGGGAATGTTTAACAAACAAATCAGAAAAGCATTTTCACTGATGTTTACACAGACCTAGAAAGAATATTAAGTGAACCTTGCTCAAAATATCTTTTTTGAAAAAAAGACGGGAATAGCATTTCAACTACCCGTAAATATTTGAAAATGGTTCATTTCTGTAAAAAGGAGTTCTAAGTTACATATCTCCATGCCAATGTTCCACCAAGGTGAAAGAAGACAGACCGAAATAAAATTCTAAAAGCAATAGCCAAAACAAAGTAAACTTTTCTGTGCATATGGAAAATAGAAACAAGATAATATTGTTTCTTCTTCTGTAGGATTGTGGAGTAAAAATCTTAAAAGACGTGTCAGAGTTTGACAAGGAAACCTTGCCAGTCTACACAACATGGATCCTAAGGCAAGAATTTATGCTTGTCAGTGCTATAAATCACATATTCTACATAGTGCTAGATGGGCATCTAGTGCATCACAATCTTGTCATATACTTCTAAGCTGGCATCTGAACATGAATCAACTTCATTCTAAATCTCTGACTACAGCACACCATGTCATGGCTCTCAATGCCATGAAGGTATAATACAGCGTGGGTATTCCTAAGTCCTTGTTCAAACCATTGACAGCACTATTTCCTAAAACTTTTAGGCCACTCAATTGAATAAGTCCTATGCCTATATAGTTTTTGAAGTAAACAATTAGAAGAAGTCATTACCAAAATGAGACAAAATGATGTAAAACGATGGATGACATGATCAATAAAAGTGCCAATGGTTGTTACACAAAGCCTAGCGATAGGTTTGTGTTTACACTACATGCTGACCAATGACCACAATTTGTAGACTAATCAATAGCATGCCTTTGAAGGTCATCCTATACAGACCAAGTATTAGTCAGTCTTTAGAAAGGACATCTTTTGCAGGCCGAATAAGAAGTTTTGGAAGGATGTCAACCTTTGATTAAGTACCAAAGTACAAACTAAACTCGATCAATAGGCCGAAGTACATGGCAAGCCAAAGTTGTACTCAGCCATCAAGTTGAAGTACCCAGCAAGCCTAAGTACTCGGCTAGCAAATCAAAGTTATACTCGACCAGTAGACTGATGTACTCAGCTAGTAGGCCACAGCACTCAGCCAGCAGGTCAAAGTTGTACTCGACCATCAGACTAAAATACTTGACTAGAAGGCCAAAATATTCGGCCAACAAGTCGAAGTTGTACTCATCCACTAGCCCAAAGTTGTACTTGACCAACAGGTCGAAGTTGTACTCAGATAGCAAACTGAACACTACTAAAAGAATGCCAACATTGGATTGACTACCAAAGATACATACTGGATACCAAGGGTGCAAACCATGGAGGTGAGATGCTATCAACCTAGGACGAGGCACTTAGTAGAGCAGAACCCAAGAGGAGGAGCTGGCCAACAGTTGCCACTACCCAAAATGTGGGAAATGTGGCTGGCCAATAGTTACCACTAGCCAAAATATAGTAGTGAAATTTTAACTGTCATGCGTGGCAATAATGGCCCACGTGGCGCAATCCAACAAGGACAAATATCAAAACTAAGTAGTGACACCTATCTTGCCAGAATATGAGAGGAGTGGGTGCACTACCCAGAATATGGAAGTAGTAGAAGAAAAGTAACTACCACACACAGCAATATTAGCCCATATGGCGCAAACCAGCAAGAATAAGTGTCAAACTACGTAGTGACACCAATCTCAATAGTTAATAAGAATCACTTATAAGTATCCAGTTGTAACAATAGGTTGGGGAACTTTTCCAAATCATTAACACATTTTTATATTGGGCATCTTTTATTTTTAATTAGTGTTATCCTTTGTTTTCTCTCAATTTAGTTACCACCCTCCGAGTGGGCAGCATCCTAGTAATAAAAGTACTTGAAAGTTCAAGGCCGTATGACCAACCGCCACTTCTCCATTTTTTTCCAATTCGAACTAGTAGCACGTCCTTGCATTGATCTAACCATTATCTTGGTCTGACCCCTCTTGCATCCTAAAAAGCAAGCAACAATTTGTGAAAGAAGAGAAAAAGGACAAATTAGGTCATCAATAAGGGAACAAACAGATAATTCTTGCCGCAATATATCACATAACAGACAACTATGGAGGAAAAGGAAAACTAACAATCATCATACTCAAATTGCACAAAGAAGGATAACAATAAAACAAGATCATAGAAGACACAAACATGGCCATCCTTGTGCCTATGCCCATGCCTGCCTGTACGCTTATCAAAAAAGGGCAGAAGTTGCTTGGTGAGATAGCTGGTCATACCAACGGTATCTAAACTTTGTGAGTTTGTCAATACTCCAATAGAAGATATAACCCCATGCGAAGGTTTAAATCCAAAAACCTCGCAAAAAGATGCTGGAATTCTCACACCTCCAACTGTGTCAGTACCTATGCAAACAAAAGTACCATCAATTCATCAGAAATTATAAATTATATATATGTATTATTCCATCATCTGCAATCAGAAAAAGTAAACTGGACAATCTTGCTAGTGCAGGAAGAAGATATAGAAATAACTTCACATCAAAGATATAAACTTGTTGAAGACAGAGCAACTCATTACATAGGAAAACTGCAGAGTCACAAAGAACCAGCAAAGAAACAATAACACGAATTTTCAAATAAATTGATGTTAGGAGAATTAGTTGAGCAAAAACATTTCTTCAGACAGCAGTTACAATAAGATTAGTTTGTCAGCAACTGCCCTAATATTTATAAATAAACCACAGTATTGCTTTTTGAGATTTCATAGTAGGCTTACTACTCACCAAGCCATGGCCATCTAATTTGAAAAATCACTAGGGCATTGTACTAGTACATAATGTACCAGTTCATGATGAAGCTTGGTTTTATGTGAGAAATGAGCAAAAAAAATACTCTAGGGGTTATTAGAAAGCTAATTCAGCAATGTGATCTATATCCTTGTCTCTCTCCTTCTAGCTCTTTCCCAAAATGTTTATAAACTCACTTTCCAGTACATATTAACATTTAAAGACCATGTTCAACAGGCAATATTAAGTCCAAAATAAAATCTACTAAAATGTATAAGTTAATCAACCGAATTTCTCACCCTACGAACCTATCCAGAAAAAACATGCACAAAAGGAAATAATGAATTATGAACTTAAAGCAAAAACCAAAGAAATTGGAGAAACATGTAACTATTCACCAAAAGAAGAAATAAAAAAGAAACTTTATGTTAATAAAGTCGCAAAACTGAATTGGAACATGCTGAATTTGATTACTGCATCTTTCTTAAGTCAGAAAAAGCAAAAAGCACTGAAATGACATGACTACCCATTCAATGCCTCATGAATGAATAATCAGTTGGGATTAGAAATCTTATTATACACAGCAACGAGCTAAATATAGAAAAAGATCCACTATCGGACAAGGAATACATAGAATAAATGTTTGATAGCATAGAAATGTGAAGTTATAGCAGAATTTTTGAGCAATAAATTACAAGAGAAGTCAGGAAAACCACATCAACTTTGGAGAGGAAAGAACCAGGTAAATTATTTAAAAAAAAAATCCCAATTACGGGGTATAGCAAGGGCTAAGATAAAATGCTATAAAACAAGTATCCCCACTACAGGCTTAACTTGGAAGAACATATATCAGAACGAGAATTTGCATGCTTAGAACAAGGCATGAAGCAAATATCACACAAAGGGAAGATTTGGCTGCTTTTGAGGCCATTAAATTTAGGTGCACTGCCCTTAAGAAAGAAATTAATTAATGACTTTCTTAATCCCACAGCCATGGGAGCATATTGAGGATTAGAAATATACCAAGAGCAAAGTCAACTAGTTCGGCAGCAACAGCTACAGCAGAGCCACTAGATGATCCTCCAGGGACCAGCGATGGCAATTGTGGGTTGACTGGGGTCCCATGATGCAAGTTCTCTCCTGTGATACTGCGACATAAATCATGAATAAACTAAACAGATAAGCTTCGGTAGTTACCACTTAAGGCAGGCATAACAAACTGATAGCTACTTACTGCCAAATATGAAAATAAAGTTCATAACAAACAACAAAAAGAGAAGAATAAGCTGCCAAAGATGTCTAATGAATGTAAAATACCATGAAGTCTGATTACTCAAGAATAATGAGGACACAAAAATAAAAGAAAATAACTACCTAAAGAACCTCTCTTCGAGATGCGATTTGTTTGAATCAAGGTCCGCCGTACCGGTACCGGTCGGCGTATCGGTGGTCGGCCGGACCGGTACGGTACCGGTCCGGACCGGTACGTACCGGTCGGTACCGGTACCGTACCGGTCGGACCGGTCGCCAGATATTTCGAATTTTTTTTTAA
>JAOXJJ010000914.1:5549871-5559874 GCA_025769935.1 Phoenix roebelenii
TACTTGATAGCTATCTATTCCTATATCATTTTTTTAAGTATTTTATATTTATTAAAAAAATTATTATTAAAAAAAAGAGACCTCATTCCTTGGATTCGCCTTAGGCCCCCAAATGTATTGGGCCGCCCCTGTCCTCATGGATAAAGAGAGTCGGTCTTTGTTCTCGAGGATTGCTTTTGCTGGAATCTGTGAAAGCGACCTACATTTCAAGTTAAATGAAGTTAGGGTGGAAATTATGGAAAAATGTGGTGGGCTTCCATTAGCAATTAAGACTGCTAGAGAGATGATGTTTTGTAAACCTGCTACTTTATTGAATGGAAATGGATTGTCTATAATTTTCGTGGTGTATTGGCCCAAAATAATTACTTTGTTATGGCTTCAATACAATTGAGTTATGACGAACTTCCCTCTCATCTGAAACCATGTTTCCTCTATTTTTTTATTTATCTTGAAGATTGTATCATTCTGAAGGATCAATTGATCCACTGGTGGACTGTAGAAGGATTTGTCACTGCAACATTAACTATGGAATTTGTGCCTTCATTTTCCATAGAATTTCTGATTTGTTCTTTCCGTGGTGCTTCTGAGTTTTGACCAATTCCGTCTACGAACGAGGGTTGGGTAGATGGAAGTAGAAGCAGCGGCGGCTATGCAACCGTTTTGGGGAGGGGGGCTAGGGGTAAGGGTTGACAGAGGGGATAAGGTTAGGGTTAAGATTTCAGGATGGGTTTTATTGATGGGTTGATAATAATGACAGATCCACACCGCTACGTTACCTCTACGTTAGTTGACAAATGGGACTTCTAGCAAACTACCTCCATGTCACCTGCCACGTAGGCACTGTCGGCAAGCTCTGACCTAATTAAGAGGAGGATGGGCAACTTTGCAACAATCAAAAAAAATGTGAGGCTGATTATACGATAATTAGATATGTTAGGGGGTATTTGCTAATTCATGCAAAGTGCAAGATGTTTTTTTAGCATAAAAATAATAATGATTGTTATATAATGGAATTTATCCTTGCATTTAATTTTTGTATTTTGATATCATTTATATTTATATATTAATTCTTGTCTTTTTGGTATTTATATCTTAATCTCTAAAATTGTGTAACTGCTTATCCCTTAGATTAATTAGATGATAACAAAAATATTAGACTTATATTCTCCTAGCATTATTAATTTCATGTCTTCTGAATATTTTTGCTCTAAGCCCTCATATTTGACCGATTCCTTAACCTGTGCATCTCCAAAATTATGCTACATGTGGCCCAGCTTGAACGAGAAGAGGCCGAAAGCAAGAAGATTAACTCCCGAGTCTCATTTATTGTTAAGCCAAAGATACTTTTTCATTCTACTACTCTTGGTTTACCATAACCAAAATTTAGTCAACAAAAACTAGCAAATCAACTATGCAAACAAAAAGCTTTGCAAAATTTTTTACACATGTATAAAAAAGACTGTATATTATTATAAAAATATAAAAAAAAATAGAAGCTAGCTGTAAAAACTCTTAATTTTTATTATTTATATAAATAGAAAATAATATTAATTTTTCCTATCAATCGATTAAAAAGATTAGTTGGTGATAGTTTGAACCAATTAGCTCTATTACTTTTGTTAATTCTTTCAGTCCAAATAGTAAACAAAAGTTGGAAAGGGGGTCTGATGATGGTGCTTGAAGTAGTTAGCTTGATTACTTTTGTTAATTATTTGAATCCAGATAGTAAACAAAAGTTAGAAAGGGGGTCCACCAAATCTTGGTTTTAAGTTTGAATCCTCTCATGAACTAGAATTTCTTCAAATTACCGCACCCCTCCTTTTATCAACTAGAAGTTTTAGGATTGAATCATGGATGATGCGTCCCAAGTGCTTAGGCTTGAGTAATTAAATAATGAGTGGGTGTCTCTCTTCCCTTAGAAAAAGAAAAATTTTCGGTCCTTCTGGTCCACATCATGAATTATTTTGCAGATTGAGACTGCAAAATAGGTTTAACATCATTTTAGGGATGTAGGCATAATTTTTCACCAATCCACGCAACTGCTGCAAAATAGTCAGCATCACTTTAGGAGCCTACGTATAATAATTATTTACTGAGCCATAAAGACTATGAAGTCAACAGCTAAGAAACTTACATGAATTGTGTTTTTAGAAACTGGAAATAATTCAAAATAATTGTACATATCTGTGAATAATCTCTTGTTAATCCATATGAAACCATGACGGCCTGCCAACTTTTATGCAAAAGTGTCTATTTTAAGGATTTGCAAACAATTCAATGTACTTCTAGGGAGCTATCAGGATTTTTTGTTAATCCATAAGAAGTCCCACAAACTATATATGAAACATTATCTTAGGGATCATAAAACAATCAATGTAAATTTAGGCAGAGTCTATCAACTATTTGTGATCTAAGGACAAAAAATAACTTAATGTACAATTTAGAAACTATAAATGAATTTCTCATCTCACATTCTGTGAAAAGATTTTAAACAGTGAAGTTCAAGGACTTTAAACTTAGAACTTGTAAGCAATCAAAGATTTTCTTATAGTATTCAAGATTAGTTTCTGATTATCTTAATTTTGGAGCTCTAAATGAGAAACAGCTCCATTTTTCCTGTCCCATCTTCCTGCTTTTCTCTTTTAGTTTCTTCTTATCAAATCCATGGAAACAAGCACTGCTCCCCCCATTTAGATCCACCTCCCTAAGCTTAGACTGATTAGACCATGAATTAAAAATGTTTGGAAAAGCTCTATTGCTATTTCTCAAGATAATCCACATTGATGTAATAAAAGAGAAGGACCCACAACAATAACGGAACGTCTTGAATAATCGACCCGTTTACCAAACAGAGTCTCACGAAATATTCCTTCTTTGCCTTCAATTACATCTGAAAGACTGAAAATGACTTGTAAAATTTATTATGACCATCCCTTATTGGTTGCCTCCGGATCCCATTATCAAGAAGTATATCCACGGCTTCTTATACCAATTTCTCTTGACACATTACTAATTCTTCTGGCATAGATCTACTTGTTGCTAATAGATCAATAAGAGTATTGTTCCGATAGATAATTCTTCTATAGAGTTCATTAATATCCGAACTCATTAGTTTATCTCTATCTGTCTGAATAATTGGTCTCAACTCGGAAGGAAGAATTGATAATGAGTTATAGCTTTCTTGGAAGCACAAACCCGATACAAACCAACTCTCTTCCATTCCTCAAAGGATGATTCTCATGTTCCTCGCAAGCATAGCCTGATTATGACCAGATGAATAGTGGAATGTAGTTATAGCTTGTCTTTTTTGCAGCTAATGTCCATAAAGACTACTAACATTACAATTCTACATCTAAATCCATATATATAGCAGTCCAATAGATTCATGAAACAAACATCATGAATACCTACCGCTTCGCCAAGCCTCTAACTGGCATGCAGACATGACATACCTATTGTTTGCTATTAAATAAGAATCACAATGCAATGAAATTAAGTGTTAAGATCCTATTTAAAAACTCGAGCATTTCGATGGAAGGGCTTAAGAGTATATAAACACCGCAAGAGCCTAAACCTATCTAATGTGAAATTATTATTTCTCAATACCTTTTCTTACTTGCAGAGTTTCAATAAGCAAGAAGGATCGATTAGCTTTGATACCATGTTAAGATCCTATCTAAAAATTCAGGCATTATTATGCCCATGAGCATATAAGACCACAAGATTTTTTAACCTATCCAATATGGGACTACTATTCCTCAATAGTAAGCACCTCCAAAATAGTTTATCGAAAGAAAGATGCTAACTTTAGTTTTAAAATACTCAATATACCAGTGGTAGCATCTCCTTAACCTGTCCATTAGGTTTGCTGAAGATGAGAAAAATGATAAACCACAGCTTTCATGATTTGCCAAATACATAAGCAATAATATTATGACAAAAAAATAATATATTGGAACATCTCTCTTTTTTTTTTTAATCTTAGAATCCGCTACTAAAGAAAATGAGTTGAAGGTTTTCTAAACCGGTAGCCAAGAATTAGAATCACAATGGCCACAAGCAGAACCTTAAAATCATGATGGAATAGCAAAATGAAAGCATATAACTTTTTCCAATACTCGAAATAATCTATCCTCTGTTCACTTGAAAAATTTGCAGCCACTGTGGAACCGAGCTTTGTTTAAATTATCCATCAAAGAAATCAAACAATGAAGGAGATATCATTTACAAAATGATGTGATGAGTGCATAACAGACTTCCATCCTGTTTTATGGGTCGACCAAAGCTGGATTCAGAGCTCAAATCCTGATCAGCATGAGGCTATTGGCACAGTCCTTTATATGAATTTTAGTGCAATGAAGCTGTCAATGATGAATTTGCAAGTGTATAAATGCTATTAATTCTCTTAAGCCTTAAAGATAAAGATAATAATAATCTTAGACATACTTTTACCTTGGCTACAAAACCTATGGGAATAAGCCACTAGCCTTTTTTTTTGTTCCTTTTTAACATTGTAGGAATATAATCATGTGGTTAACGGCCTATAATGGAGATTTTCTGTTGTACAGCGGGCCCCACGACATAATCTGCTACGAATCCGGAATCCATAACTCGCTACAAGCCGGCCGAAGCCATGTGGTAGCTTCCAACCAACGTCCTCGAGATCCTCCCAACCCGACCGCAAAGCAACGCAAGCAAGTCCCCAACGACACCCCCAAGCGACGCGTCCATCCAATGCGCTGGCGGATGAAGCAACGCCCGTCAAGCCGCAGCTCTCGCCACGTCCACTCTCCTGCGCCTCGGTGTCGCTCTCTTTTGCCCCCACATGGCTCTCTCTCTCTATCTCTCGCTCTCTCTCTGGTTCCCTCTTGTCTTTCTCGGATCTCCGGAGGAGAAGAGGTGAAGCTTGGAGCGAGCTCGATGCCGGCGCTGAGGGCGGTGGTGGAGTACTACAGCGTGGAGGGGATGGGGCGGAGGAACGGGATCGCGTGGTGGGACGAGATCGACGGCTCGGAGGAGTGGCAGCGCGGCATCTTCTACGCCCTCTGTGCTGCCTACTCCCTCGTCTCTCTTGTCGCTCTGGTAACACGCCTTTCTCCCCTTTTCTTCCTCTCCATTTCGCTCTTTGTTTGTGTTGGTGTGGGTGGATGTAGTTGTTGACGTGAGGGGAAGGGAGGTTCTTGGCTAATCTTGCTGGGTGAATCGAGGCGCCTTGTGTTGGGGTTCAAATTTGTTAGCCCAAAACGTAGTCTATGGTAGAAAAGGAGACGTCTTTTGGTCTTTTCTCCCTCTTCTACTGACTGTGGGTGGTCGAAGTTGGACCTTTTCCAGCCACCAGTACGAGGAATCGAGGCGCCTTTTGTTGACATTCAAATTTTGTTGCCCAAAATGCAGTTTTCGATCCTAAAGGAAGCTTCTTTTGGTCTGTTTTGTCTCCATTTTACTGTCTGTGGGTGATCGAAGTTGGACCTTTTCCAGCGACATTTTTGGATTAACGGTGGCGCCTTTTGATCAGATTCAAGTTTTTTTTCTTCCGAGAATGTAGTTTTTCTTCAAGAAGAAGGTTTCTTTTAGTCCACTCTCTCTCTTTTACTGACTGTGGATAATCAAACTTGGACCTTTCCAGCTATCGGCTTTTGATCAGATTCAAGTTTTATTGCCCAAAATTGAGTTTTGATCCGGAAGGAGGTCTCTTCTTCCCTTCTTCCTCTTTTTATTTTTTTCTCTCTGTTTTAGTTTATCAGATTCGGGATTACTCTGGAGTGGGTAAGCGAAATTGGACATTTTGGAGGCGCCTAATAGCAAGGAATCCAAAGTAACGCCTTCGGACTATTGAAACATTCTTTTTTTTCACTATAGGTTTTTAATACTTAGATCGCCTGGCTTATTTGATTTTTACTTCTCTTTCTGAACCTAATAAAATCATTCCTAGACCAATTGAAGGGCCTTATGATCTTACTGGTCCTTCGGATCACCCTGCTGGGGCCAAGAAAAGGGATGATACAAAAGTGAGCTCAAAAGCAAAAATTTAATAAGAGCAAGGCTCTCCCATGATGGAGAGAAACCTATATTTCCAACCTGATGGTCTTCTGGCCACACATTTGAAGGTTTCTAGTCCTCCATATGAAGATACTGGTGTGGGACCTGGATTGTGCAACACTCCAGTCACTGGTGGAGGATGTTGCTGATGTAAAACTTGATTTTGTGTATTTGATCCTATTGAAGTACGAGAACTCTGCTACCACCTGCCTGTTGTAGCCAATAAGACACTAGCTCTCTAAGAGATATGCTTGTAAGTGGGTTCTTTGACTTAAATCAAGAATATGCCTAGCCTAAGGGTCTCTGCTCTGTCAGCATTTATAAAACAGAGATGAGGAGAAATACGAACTATGCAGTAAACTATTTAAGTGAAAGCTAGATTAGGAATCATTTCTCCTTCCCCAATCAAAACCCTTGACTGAAAGAATGATGCAAGATCCATAATGGTATGAATTATTCTAACTAAACATGCAAGAAAACTATGAATCTGAGAAACTAGCTAGATAGTAGGTGAAGAAACACCCCCTGATTACTTAGTTGTTAACCCATTTGGATGCTATGGAGACTCCACTCTCTCTAATTTGAATCAATTATGTTTTTATTGGCCTCTGGAAACATAGTTGATGAGCGATCCAGTCTAAGAGTAAGTATTTTCCTTTAATTCTTCGAGAATGAATGAATTATTCCTAAAACAGAAAAATCATAAACAAAAGAAAATGCTCAGGACAGGAATTACTCTTTTTTTGGGGATGGGCAATTATCCGCACTTGGCTTTTCGGGTGCAAGTAAGGACGCGCTCTGGGGTTAGGTGGTTGTAAGGGTGCACCCTGATCCCAAATGTTTGTAAGGTAACCGGCGCTTTTGCCTCATTCAGAAAAATTAAACCCGCAGGAATGACTGCATATGGTGGTTGAGGAGCGGTTACACTGAAGAGCATGGGCCTATCAACGGAAGAATATAAATTTATATGTGTCCCAGTGCATCTCGAAAGGTATGTCCCTCAATTCTTCAACATCCCAATGGATGTTGGCTTTCGTTGGATAATTTGGATTCCTCAATGGTCTTCATCTCCAGTGAAGGAAACTTCCCTGGGAGTAAAAGGCAAGCTCTTCTCTCCATTCCATCGGATGAAATGGGATATTTTTTCCGTTTGTTTTTGGGATAAGGCTGTCATTTTGGGGGCCTTTACTTTCTTGCTCTTTAAGCTTGTACCAGTGCTCGAGTAGGAACTTTTGGGATGATTTCGACCTTAGATAGGGCAGGTCTTTTATAGGCACTCTAGGATACATGCAAGGAGTTTATATCTGATGAGAAACCGTCTTTACAGTTAAGAATTTTAGCTATTTCACTGCTACGGCCGTCCTTTCTCCAAGATAAATCAAGGTAGCCTTAGAAAAGTTCATCCATAGGCCAAAGAGTAATTGTGATAGTTAGGAATAAACTTCATATTAGAGACATGCATCTCATCAGCAGGAAAAATAAGGGCATATAGTGGGCAAGAAATCTGAAATCTATTTTATTGACTTGAGTATGCTCTCTACCACAGATAAGTTATTGATGAAAATCTTTGGTAAGTATAGCACTATCAGAGATGTTTTAAGTCACATTATAGTTATGAGTTTCTAGTTTGATCATGATAAATGCATCACGCAATTAGAGACTGATAGGTTGTTTCCATTAAAATCCTTGTTATTTTGTGACTGCAGCTGTTCTTGACTCGAGTGACTGTAAAATAACTCATGTAAAAAGTACCAATATAGCTGCTTTATTCTCTTTTCTATTTGATGGTAATATTCTGGAGTACATATCTCAACACACTTCTATATGTGACAAAAATAAGTGGTTCATTTACAATTTAAAGTACTGATTCTACCATTATGATTGATATTCTGGACATCCTTTCTACCAGGTGCAACTCATCCGCATTCAGCTAAGGGTACCAGAATATGGATGGACAACACAAAAGCTTTTTCACCTAATGAATTTTGTTGTGAATGGATGTAAGAACAAGTTTGGATGCTTTTAAATATGTTTCCCTGATTTCAATTTTCTTCTGCATACTAAGTATTGCTGTATGAATGCAGTGCGTGCAATTCTTTTTGGCTTTTACCACAGTGTATTTCTTCTCAAGCCAAAAGTAAGTGCTTCCTCTTCTGGGTTGAGCCTATCACACTTCTACTGTTTGTATAAGTCACAGGCTGTCTGGAATGTTTCACATAAAATTTAATCATACTGCTCCTTAGTTTAGTCCCATCGATAAGAATTTTCTGGCCAAAAACTATATTTATAACTGCAATGTTTGTATATGGTTTCATTTCTCCGTGTCACAGTAAATGGGAATCTTATTCTTTTTCCTTTTATTGAAGGGCCACGAAATCTCTTCCTTATTCTTAATGTGTTCTCATGTGTTGTTTTATTAATCTATTCATATAAAGTGTTTATTCATTCATAATTTGTAATGTATCTGGATGAATGATTCTAGGGCAGCACATGGTTTAGGCTGGATTAGCTGATAACAAAGCCTTGCTAGATTAATTTAAAATAACAAAACAGTAGCTATTGATTGGAGGACCTGGGATAAATGTGCATCCTGCTTGTGAAGAAATTGAGCATTATTATTTTTCTTTTAAGTTCCTTGAATCAGCGACCAAATCTTGAATCTTTGCTGGAGAAGTTGAGGAGGCCCATATATGGTCCAATCTTTACTATGTTACTTCTGTTTGGGCTCATCTTTTGATGCAAAGGATGATCTTGAGGTTGTAGAAGTCCCATAAAATATGTAATTTAAGGAAAGTTTGCTGTACACTATTCCAAAACAGGTAAAGATAATTGAAAGTAATTGTTACCAAGCGATGTCTTTTCTGTTTGGCTTCCTTGCAGCTAAGATTTTGGTGGAAAAGGTCATCTTGTGGGGGAAAATGAAGGAGCCTGAATGTGGGTCTGTTGATGGCATTGGCATTCGTCTTATTTCTATATTTCTGCTGCTGCTGATGATGGTAATTAATATGATAGTCCAAACGACAATGTGCTGAGCTTTAGTGAAAATTATGGAACTAGGACACCAAGTATATGGAAACTTTCAGTGTAGTGGTGACTACTTTGTTACTTGTGTTGATAATTTCCAGAGATCACTATTATAATGGATGTTTGTGTCTTTCTGGAAGATGCTGAGACAGATGAAGTAAGTTCTAAAGCTAAACAATGTCCACAGGAACAGGAAGCAAATGCAGTGTTTTGGGCCACATCTTACTCATCTCAGAACCTATGGAAGGAGGGGACTTATCAGCGATCTCCAGTTTCAGTTAAATAATCTCGGGGGAAAAGAAAACTAGGGTGTCATGAGCTGCAGGAACTCTCATGTCACCTCCATTCCTTTTTGATGCTGAGACTCTTCTGTGCTGTTTGTTGCATTACAATAGCATCAGATCTTCAACAAATGAGATCTAGTTTATAACCATCATGAAGAATACAGGAGAAGAAAATAAGTAGCATGTCGGAAAGCTAAAGCAGATGAATGGGACAAACCTTTGATATCTAAAATCATGAAACCCATGTGACATCGATTGCAAAGACCATGGTGCTAAAAAGTCCAATTTGTCTTAATTTCGTGAGGATTCTTTTTCCAATATTGACCTAGTGTTTTCCAGGTATATTATGGTTTCTGGACTGTATCTTTGGTGCCACATGTCATAATTGAAGAGATAAATTAGTTCGGTAAGATACCAATTTCAGATAGTTTGCAGATCCACGATGAATACATTAATAAATAAGATTCTAATTTATGATTTAATTTAATTTTGTGATTATGATGTTATATTTTGCTGTGAGTAGATAATTGCTATGCTGTCTTAAGTATGTTATCATCAGAAAATAGATGTAGCACTCCATTGTATCACGTCACTTTTTGTCTGATTTTGTGCATAGATTTTTACATTACAAATTTCATAAATGAGATCTATTCATG
>JAOXJJ010000914.1:5562533-5573415 GCA_025769935.1 Phoenix roebelenii
TGGCCTATTGTTAGCAGGGTTAGCCGAACCATCCCAAATCAGACAGTCAAGAACTGGGATGGTTCGTATGGTTGGGAATCTTGGGATGGTTTGGTCCCTTAAATAACCCCGAGCCCCCCTCCTCCGTATCGCCCCTTCGAAGACTTTGACGACATCTCTCTCTCTCTCCACTTCCTTCCCTCATCCTCTCTCTCCCCCCCTCTCCTCCATCCGGTTTTGTCATGGTCAGAGCTTTGAAGCTCCACAATACCTGATCGAAAGCTCCACCCATGATGGTGACACTGGTGCTCCCCTCGATCAACATCAATATCGACTTTGATGCCCTCAATCATAGACAAATCCAGGTATGCCTCCCTCTTTTTCCCTCTCCCCCCTCTCCATCCCTCTCTTTCCTTCTTCACTTCCCACTTTTGGTTCTCCTAGGATTAGGGTTAGGGTTAGGATTTTCTCTCCCGTTGTCTCTCACCCTCTCTCTCTCTCTTTCTTCCTCCCTCTCCCTCCCTCTTTCTCCCTCTTCCTTTCTCTCCTTCTCCCTCCCCCCCTCTCTCTCGCCCTATTTCGGTACATCCCAGCATGGTACGGTATGGACCCTTATTATACTGAACCAGTCACCTACCGGTACGAGCCTTAGTACTGGTTTAATAGATTTTGATTATTAGTATTAGTCATCTCTTCAAAATTCTGATAACAAACTAGAATATATTTAATGAGATTTTTATGTTGAGAGAGTTGGATTAAGAGGTGGGATTATTGGAGGGCACTGCGTGGTGAAATTGGATTAGGGTCGAGGTAGGATTTCTATCTTTTTTTGTTGTTGTCGAGAAGGGGGGGGAGGTGGTGGGAGTGAACAGTTAAGACTTTCTCATATTTGTCTCATCTTGGATTACCAGATGTTATAAAAAATAATTTGAAAAAAGGTAAATGCATGGTTCACGTTGGTTCCAACCACTCATATAGATAAAGATAGAAAACTTAACCTTTACTAAATAAAGTCAGATCCTTTTCACAAAATTAATCATATCATCAAACAAATAAAATACTATTATATTTGAAATGAGTTACCCCACAAACCTGGTTAAAAAGATTGTAAACTAATATTCCAAAAAAAGTTAACTAAAGCATATGTAATATAGTATAAAAGGAGTATGAAATTGATAGAGAAGGCAAAAACATAAATAACCCTATTTTCTAATTTTTGAAGGGCAGTCGGAAGTGTACCAATATCCTTATTTGCCCATCCACATATTAAAACTGTGGGAGTTTTGAACTCAGAATAATTATCAGAAAAGAAGAATAAAGAGGACTTAGAAAAAGGACAGCATGCAACTGGTGGTCAGGAAATAAGAGTATATATATATATATATTTTTTTTTTTAAATAAGGAACTGCTATGCTTCTCTGAAGTTTAAGCCTTGTGAGTAAACTTCAGCATGGAGTTCGGGCTCTGGCCTTTGGAAATTTGACATCCAATCTGTGTGAACAATGGAGCCAAGGAGGCAAAAAGATAACAGTTGATAGAAGAGGGAGGTCTCGTGCTTGCTTGTGTTTCCCATGAGCAGCTTGTTTGGAGTTGGAGGGATTTGAGAGTGGAACAGAGTTAAAGCTTTGAGTATGTTTGTTTGCATGCAACTCAAGCTGGAAGGAAAGAGGGGAGTTGGCTCAGCATTTTCGGAAAAAAAGAAAGTATGAACTTCAGACAGCTCATTCTGATTGTTACTCGAATTTATGTCATGGAACTCAACAAAGCGAGTGAAAATGACGGGTTTTAACTCTTAAAATCCTAGAACTTATGTATCCTACTTACATAACCACCAATATACTCCTTGTAGTGAACTCAACAAAGTGAGTGAAAACCAAGAGTTTTAACTTCTAAAATGCCAGAACTTATGGATCGCACTTACATAACCACCAATCTACTTGTAGCGACCTTGAGAAATTAGAATTCTCGTACCATGGCATGAAAAGCATCCTTCTTGCCACATTTTCCTATCCTAGTGACTTAGTCTAGAGAAATGCAAACCACATGACAGAAGATTCAGAATCAGCTATCAGGTCCATGGTCCTGGTTTCTATATTTGAAGCTTGTGTGAATTTAACACATTTTTTATGCTTAAGCTATGAAGAATTCAGAGCAAGGCCTGGTTTGAGCTTGGTCCAGCATAGCCAAAAATAAAATAAAATAAAAGAGGGGTTGGGTGTGGGTCAAACATTTATGGACTTTCTCTGGGTCCAGCCTGGAGATTCTAATCATTCAGCAGAAAACTTAACCTCACTCCTCAGGCTATTGATACCCCTGATTCATCAGGTTCGTATTCATCACTACATCTGGTTTTGTTGTGAGAGCCTTGCTATAGAGGTCAGCTTCTCTTTATCTAGAGCTCAGCATCATGCTAGTACAATTTTGAAATTCAAATTATGATTAGTGATTAAACAAACTGAGAACTAGTTAATATGGATCAGAAAGATCGAAGAATGTCAGAAAACCTGATTTGTGGTTTAGCTGTTAATATGAAGATATGTTCTTCAGCAAGGTATTCAGTTGTTTGGTTAATTACGATAATAACTTATGAAGGTCATTCTTTTGGCAGGTTGGTTTTGTGACTACCATATGCTGCACATGTTTTTTGGTACGGTGCTTTGTGGTAAGATCTCCAGTTTCTAATTTCACCCCTTCATACTTTTTTTCAGAATCAGCTGAAAATGCTTGGTCCTAAGGAATCTATGTCGTAAGAGTTCTCATTAGTTCTTCATAGAGGATTATCTTATGGCTGCCAGATGCTTACTTCCATCTTGCAGCCAATATGGTGTAACCATACTTGACAGGCATAGCATCTACAGCCACTGATATTATAGTTTACCTAGATTATTGTTTCTACCTGAATAAGTTTTTGAGTTGGTCCCAGGTCTCCCTTTCTGCATTTGATAAGGATGCCGACCTTGACGTCCTTGATCATCCAATTCTGAATTTAATCTATTACATGGTAAATCAGTGTCCTCTTTGCCATTTTACTTCAACTTTCCACAAACACAATAATCATACGACTCATTCTAATGGTGGTCTATGCTTTCAGTCGGTTGAGATCCTTCCATCAGCTCTAGTACTATTCATCCTTCGGAAGCTGCCCCCAAAGCGAGTTTCAGATCAGTACCACCCCATCAATTGAGAGCTTTGTCAGGGTGAGGGATATTATGCTGGTTAGTGATTTTTGTCTATAAGAGATGGTAGAATCCACCAATCTAAGTTGCTGATTTGCTTTTCTAATGTTGTTTTCTAGTCAGACGAGTGAATCAGTCCCAGGCACTCATTTGGCTGTTACGGCACAGTGGAACCAGTTAGATGCGACATGATGGTTTTTGCACCCAGCCAATCTGTGGCATTTTATTTATTGTTAGTTTTATGGGTGGGCTAATTTAAAACTTAGAAAAAGCACCTCTTTTTTAATTAGGACCCTTAAGTGTGTAATCATGGTAAATAAAATGTTCCAAAAGAATATGACTTTTAAGAATGTTATTGTCAATACCAAAGTACCAAATGCACCTTAATTTTTTTCAGCTGTGGAAATAAATGCATGAACTTGTGCTAATTTTTTTAAGCACGCATGAGCAGTGCCTTTTGTTTCTTACTTCTCATTACATTAAGCTCTGAATTAAGCATTTTTGTGACGAGAAAGCTCAGTTTTTAGTTTGTACGGTTTAATATGTTGAGCAGCGATTCCTTCTACTATGAGCTGCCTTTTGTTCTGCTGCCTAACTTTTCTGATCTCACAACATAAGTTGTGTGTAGGCTGGTAAGGTGCCATTGGACATACAATCATAATCTTATCCTATGAGTGCCAATATAGCAAGTTGGTAGCTCCCATGCATCAACTGCTATCAGCCATACATTCTGTATATGGTTCTATCAATTCCCAACTTAATTTGAGAGTTTAAATTTTTACATATTCCATGTATGCACGCTGGATGGGATATTTGGGCAAACAAACATCTCTTTAGATACTGTGGCTTGCAAGCATAACGATTGAAAAATCTATGCAGTTATGGGTTATCTATTCTTGAATTGAAAATGCTAGAGAATACTGTTGCTAGTTCAGATCATCAGTCTTGTATAAAGCTGAAGATTAGGTGGGTAGCACTAATCCGTAGCTGTTGCATTAGATTTGATGAACTGAGCAGTGAATCAATGGGTTATTGTTTACAGTGTCTTCTCAAATTGATATTTAAGAACTTATAGAGGTAAATGACTTGGACAATGTATTACTACATGTAATCACCCTTTTGTTCCCTGTTTGGATCACCACTCCTGCATGGTAGTCGAGAATTGACACAATACATGAAAGATTTGTGATGTCAAAAATGTCCCCAACAGTGCATTCACATTGGATGAGTGAATTGAGTGACGGTAAGATGACTAATCATTAGTATATTTGTTTACAGTCTAATATTTATCGTGAATGCAGCGAGAAAGGTTTTGCTAACGGTTTTAGAGTAAATTATAAAAACTTTCTTGAAGGTTATATTTATTATATTTGTATCAATAATTTGTACAAATTTATATTTACACTTCATTAAATTAACACCTAAGTAACAACATTAGTGAAACTATCTATGTAAAAAATTAAAATTATTTTTAAATAAGAAGGAGGATACATAGGTCTTTTTCTTAAAACATAAAACATATAATTTTGAATAGCTGTGGCTCTCATGCCCCATAAGATTATTTTTGTTATTTTTGAAATTTTTTTATATAGTATTTGAATTCTATGTAAAATTAACGACTAACATTATGTTAAACTATAAATTAAAAATTAATTTAGAAAGATGAACATAAATTATATATATTGTTGAATATAAGTATAATTGAATTTTCTTATAATTTAGTCAAAATTTTATGAAGGATGCTGCGGCATATTTTTGCGGGCTTTCCGCGACAGAGATGGCACGTGGGAGCGGTGGAAAGTCGATCACGTATGCATTCAAATTTGAATTGGATATTAAACTTGCCGCTTCTAGAAACAGTTCCTTGCGCCGCGTTCGAACCCTCTAGAAAACGCCGCCGCGCCACTCGCTGTTCCGCCGCCGGCTCCGCATCTCTCCTTCTCCCAACCCCTTGGCCGCCTCCATCGTCCGCTTCTGCCTCTTTCGTAGAGCTCGATGGACTCGTAATGGAGGATTCCTATTCCTACCCTTCACTCTGAGGTCCGCTCGCCTCCGAGAACAGCCGCAGAAATCCTAGGGGACTCGAGCTCTGAGCCGTTCCCGAGGAAGAACGCTCTTTCTCTTAGCAGTGTATCAATGAACTAAGGATTTATATTTTGGTGGAATAAATTGAGGAGATTAGTGCTCTTGGGTTGCTAAAAGATCAAACCAGGTGCGGTTTTGTTTAAGATTTTTCGGGTTTTACGAAAAGGGTAATAGAGGTTTCCCTATTTTTCTGGCGAAATCTTTTTAGAAATTGATTTAATGTTCTGTTTGTCTATAATACCAGAAAAGACTCGATTTTAGCTATCACCTCCTTTTTCTCTGCAAGAGGATAAGATTGTTATGATCTTATAATTGTGTTTCAGTTGAATTAGATGATAAGGTGATATGCATCATTCGAGTTCTCTGTTTAAGAGCCTTTACAATGATAGGAAAATATTATTTTACCCTCTAGAACAATTTAATTTGATGATTGGAGAGGCTGCTTGCCATTATTCTTCTGTTCTTTTTATTTTCTTCTATGTGAATCCCTATTTCATGCTCTTTTCTTTTCATTCTTTCTCCGAACAAAGAGTAATTGCATAATAGTTGATGCAGAATTTCTCACAGGTGCTTATCACACTGATAGCGGTGATGATGCTTTTGCACTTTTTAACGGGTTTTTTTCAGCTGAATTGAGACATGGCAAACAAACTATTTCAACTCAGAAGAGGAGCAGGATTAAAAAATATTCGAATCAAGATGATTCTATTTAGGTCTTGTTAGGAGTAAGATGAGGCAGTCCCTCTTCAATTACTGGAAGTCATGGATGGAGCTGTCGGAAATTTGCACGAGAATGAGCGTAGTTGCAGAGCTTCTCTGTGACGGAAGGAGGAATATGACAGAAAGAGAAATGATGCTCCATGAAAGCAGTCATGGGTGGAGTATGCTTCTTTAGCAAAAACAGTTGCAGGTGGATTGCATAAGGGAATGCAAAAGAATGATGGCTTGTATAAACTTGGGCATAGCTTGTGCTCCAAAATTTCTTCACCAAACTTTTCTCTAACATTATCTAACTCAGGGAGTATAAAAGAGAATTGCCCAGGATGGTGGTTTGATCTGATGGTGGCAATGCAAGGGATGTTTTAGTATTAATTGGAAATATGGGGTTTTTGTTAGATGATTTCCTCTTGGAGATAACAGAGTTGTATATTGAATCTTTGGAAACGAGGAGGCTTGAAAAATGAACTTCTCCATTGCACAAGTAGAATTAGAAAACATTTCAGTAGAGATTTTATTTTTTGATGGAATAGTACAGTTCATATCCAAATCATTGAGATATAAATGTCAAATAGTCTGCGCCATTCTATTTTTCAAGGTCGGTGGAATCGTTCCGAACTGTCCGGAGCGTCTCAAACCGTACCGGTCGAGGGGAAGAAAATGAAGGAAAAAGAGGAAGAGAGAGAGAGAGGGAGAGAGAGAGTGGGGGAGGGAGGGAGAGAGAGAGGAAGGAAGAGAGTGGAAGGTGGAGGCCGGCCGATGGAGGCTGGGGAGCCGCCGTGCGGAGGAGCTGCGGAAGAGGGGCTCGCTTCGGTCCCTTGTTTCGTTCGAACAGGGTCAGGAGGGGCTCGTTTTACTTTTAAAATTTTTAAGTGAAAGTTGCCAAACTTATTGCGGACTTCACTTTTTTTTTTCGAACAAAACAGGAGACCAGAGTGGAGCCCTTCTTTTGCGGCTTTCTGGCGGCTCTCCGGCCTCCACTAGCTTTCTGCCGACTTCCCTCGGCCTTCTCTTTTTTCCTCTCTCGTTCTCTCTCCTCCGCCTCTTCTACTATGTCGGTACAAGCCCGATATGGCAGAACACGGGCCCGTACCGACTCGTGCTGCCGGATAACCGGTACAGTGCTCGGTACCGGTTTCAGTGACCTTGTTATTCTTTAATATGCACTAAATCTATGCTTTGTAGAGGATGCTGCTACTAGTTTTGTAGCCTAAAATTGAGCGGTTTGGTTGTGAGAAGTCATGACTGGGTCTTCTTCATGAGGAGCATTTGTAAGTGGTTGAAAAGTAAACTAATACATAATGATCATATTAGAATAACATCACTAGCAACGTCATTTTTCTGATACAGGAGTGATGGATCGACAATTTGGTTTAGACCATTTTGGAGTAGCCCATTTACTTGTCTAAATTAAAGTCTAGTATTAATTATATTATCAATAGTTAGTAATTGTTTTGCTTTAATTTTATACTATTTATGTTTGATATGTCTTGTGGTTTTTCTAGGCTTTATTAATTATAGTTCATGAATATGTCTTTTAGAGTTTGTGAAAGCCACTATTATTTATCTTTTAGAAAATTGAGATGTATTAATATGAGCGGTATGAAGTGTCATGTATTATCTATATAAGGTCATGCAGCAGAGGATAGTGAATAATGAATATATGGGTTATTTGCATTATACTATTTGAAGTTAGTTGTGAAATTCACTTGATTTTTCCCTTTTCCTGCTTGCTTCTCCTATATCTTGATCTCTTCCCTCTCCTCTGATTAACTCCCTACCATTTCTAGTGTCAGTTGGTATCAGAGCTTCATTCAAACTTTATCCTTTCTCTTGTCTTTCCCTCTTCCTCTTCAAGAAGACATCTATATCTTGAAATCATGGTTTGTAACAATAACAAGCAAGATGAACTTCTTTCACATCATGAGGTGTTACTTTATCAACATGAAAAACACTTGGCTCAAATAGAAGGATGGCTAGATGAAGGTTTTAAAGAAGTAACCAATCAATTCAAAGAAGCAATAAATTTAGAAAACAAGAGATAAGGTTCGAGCAACTTCAAGCTTTGCTTTCACAACTCATAGTTCCTGGAATTTCTGCAAATGAGCAACTGTCATCCTCCGAAGTAATTCATTCCTTGCAGCCACATGATCAACTTAAGAGCAATGCACGAATTGAGGAGCCAACTAAAGTTAAAAATTCAGCTCTAAGACTTCCCAATATGAAAACATCTCATCCTCCGAATTCTCCTAGAACTTTTGACCTTCTCCTTTAGTTCTTGAGACATCTACAACTAGAAGACCTACTATTGACTTTGAAAATCCCTTGAATCCTTGACATCTGGATGTTGATAAAAGTGAGAGTCATATTTGATTAATGGTCTTGATTTCTCTTTGCTTTCCTTATTCAAAGATTATGGAGGCCCATACTTGCAAGGAGTATACACATGCTTATTATTCATGATTAATGCACGCTTGTTGGGTCCAATCAAAATCTTGTGGATGAAAATATAGCAACTTCGGAAGAGTTTGTTGAACAAAATCATGTGGGGCTGCATTATCGACTGTGCATCAAGATGTTCAATAAGAGATGCACAAAGCAAAGATTGAGGGCATCACAACGAATGATATTTGTAGGCCTACACCATCAAATTCTTAAAAGCTTTGAACGTGAGGGCGAGTTCCACGTAGCAGAATGATTTGATGCAGGGGCAATGGATTGATCATTTTGGGTTTTAATCCCATTTTGATTCAGGCCATCTTGGAGTAGCCCATTTACTAGTTTACAGTGAAAGTCTAGCTTTAATAATGTTATTAATCTAATGGTTGTTATGCTTTTATTATATGTTAGTATGTTCAATGTGTGTTTTAGTGTTTCTAGCTTTATTAATGATGGTTCATGCATGTGTCTTTTAGAGTTTGTGAAAGTTATGATTATTTGTCTTTTAGACAAGTTGAGATGTATTAGTGTGAGGAATATGAAGCTTCATGTATTGTTGACATAAAGCATGTTGTAGAGAATGGTGAATAGTGGACAAATAGATTTTTTTTTTTTTTTTGTCTTATGTTATTTGAAGTTAAGTGGTGGATTCTACTTGATATTTCCCTTTTTTCTACTTGCTTCTCCTCTATCATGATCTCTTCCCTCTCCTTTGCTTAACCACTACTATTTCTGATGTCAGCCCCAAATGTAAAGATAAACACATTAGAATAAATAATTAGAAAAAAGCTTTTTGAAGTAAAGGACATGCTTCATGTAATTGATTTAGCAACATTAATGGCATCATGAATCAATCTGCCCAAATCAGATTAGGCATCTAAGTACCTATTTTGATGGTAAGTTTAGTCTCATGTATTTCGTTATATGGGTTCATGTGGATTAGACATAGTGATAAAAGATATGTGATATTTTGATCAAAAGATTAGTCTATAGATGAGCCACAAGGATAAGTTTTAGTAACTCTTTGGAGCAAATGAAGAAAATATTAATTCAACAATAATCTTTACAAATATGCTTGACTCGGCTTGATTGTGATATGTGGAATGTGCAATTAGTGCCAATTGGTTGAGTTGGTAAAGTTATTGGGTGTTGGATACTAGTGACCAAGTTTGACCTGCCTTCACCCTGATTTAGCTGGGCTTTTTCCCATCTAGTAATTTATATACATACTAGTATTGGAAATGTGTAATGCACATGCCTTTCCAACAAAGAAAGAGGTTGAGGAAGTGGGCTGCGCTCTCTCTTTCATAGCAAGCTGCCGCCACCCCCCCCCCCAACCCCGGGCCCCAAAAGAAAAAGGGAAAATAACATGGTTGTTTATGTGTTTATGTGGGTTCTCCCTATTAAAAAATACCTCTCTCTACAAAACACTGTATTTAGAGGTTTCAGCTTTTTGTGATCTGGCTTCATCATATCCTAACTCTAGAGTTCTCTTTAAGGTGTAGTTATAATATACATAAGGTGTAAACAAGTGGCTTTACACCTACCGTGGATTTCAGTATTAAAGGTTGGAACATGCAATGCCAAACCACTAGATGTGATATAAAGACTTAAAATGATGGTGCATAAAAAAATACATATTTTGGAGGTTCCCTGCTAAGGTTTTAAGCCCTAGTAGGAAGGAGGGTGTTCCGGCTATCCTGTCCCATTTCTATGAGGGAATTGGATGGGGTTTAGGATTCCGAAATCCATCCATACAGGGAAAGAAGAAGAAAAAGGAAAGAAAGGAAGGAAGGAGAGGTTGGGAAATGGAAACAATGAAAGAAAAGAAGAAGAAGAAGGAAGAAAAGGAAGGGAGAAGAAGAAGAAAGAAAGAAAGGAAAGAAAGAAGAACGAAAAGAGAGAAGAAGAAGAAAAAGAAAAGAAAGGAAGGAAGCGGTAAGAAAAAGAACGAAGAAGAAAAAGGAAATACAGAAAGGCAGAAGAAAAAGAAAGAAAGGAAAGGAGGAAAGGAAAGGAGGAAGACAAATAAATAAATAAATAAAGAATAAAAGAAAAAAGAAGAAGGAGAGAGAGATGGAGGGTGCCTACCAGGATGCTCAGCTGGGATAGCCGCTGAGACGGGGTGACAACGGGGCATCCTGTTTTATGGAAAAATCGTGGACACTCCCATCCCAAGAAAGGAAAGGACGAAGACAAAAAAAAATAAAGAAAGAAAGAAGAAAAGAAAGAAAGAAAGGAGAGAGAGATGGAGTGTACCTATCGGGATTGCCTCCGGAATGGGGCAGGACAACAGAGCATCCTGTCCGATGAAAAGATGGGGACACCCCCATCCTATGGGATTTAAAACCTTGGTTATAAGCACCCCTATTTCCGCAATGAGGATTTTAGTATTATTTTGATGCTTATAAAGCCATTGAGGCCATATGGAAGTGCTAATGCCATTAACTCAAATGCGTATGTACATAAACACTCAAGGAAGAAAG
>JAOXJJ010000914.1:5576170-5589066 GCA_025769935.1 Phoenix roebelenii
GCATAATTCTGTAATTGGAACAAAATGGGTCTTTAGAAATAAATTAGATGAAAATGGGGTAGTTATAAGAAATAAAGTTTTAGACTTGTAGCTAAGGAATACAATCAAGAAGAAGGGATAGATTTTGAGGAAACATTTGCTCCCGTGGTCAGATCAGAAGATATTAGATTACTTATAGCTTTGAGGAAACATTTGCTTGAGTCGACCCTAGGAGTGGAGCCGACCCCAAATAACCTTGAGTCGACCCCAGCATCAAGCCTCAAGAAAAGCCTTATCAAAGCGATAACTATATTCTAACTCTTCTTTGTAGCTTATAATTGTTATATTTGCTCATCTAGGAGTATCAACTTTCTTCTTCTTCTTAACAACCTTGTAAGGTTTGTTGGTGAGCCCGTAAAACCAACGGTGTAGGTTTGTTGGTAAGCCCGTAAAACCAACATAGATTTTTGGTGATCCCGGAAAAAACAAAGCGTAAAGGTTTTTGGATTGTGAGCCCGAAAAAAAATCCAACTGTAATCCGCGGGATTATAGTGAATTCCCAAGGGGTCGCTTGGAGAGTGGACGTAGATGCTTAGGAGAGCACCGAACCACTATACTTCTTGTTGTTTGTGTCGTGTATTATTCTATCTTCACTACTCGCAGTTAATTAATATTAACTAAATCAATCACTCATTAATTAACTTAATTAAGAAATTTAAAATTAAGAAAAACCAATTCACCCCCCTCTTGGCTTGTCACCTTGGGCAACACAACACCACCATAACATTCTGTGCATGTGATGAACTCTTTCTGTGGCAGCATTCAGATTGCCTCAGAATTTTAGGCCATATGGTGTTCTTGTAAAATTTCATAGTCTCGAAAAGGCATGTGACAATTACACTTTGCTTTCTACTTCATCCTTCATTAGTTATATTAGGTGTAGGTCTATGTTCTATATCATAGTGGATACAAAGGGAGATCTATTTTTCAAAAGCATATAGAAGTAGCAAAAATGTCCTGATGAGCAATGACCTAAGCTTCTATTCTAAGTGAGACCTCTTTTCCTTGCTATAAGCATTCCTTAACTTAGTTCTCTTTCCCCTTATCCACTTTAAATTTTTCCTCCATAATTTCACAATGGCATTCATGATTCGTCTCTTATCATCATGAAACTTACATGATTAGACCTAAATATCATTAATATCTTCATCCGTGGCATGTGTAAAAAAGATATTGACTTAAACCGTCCTTCATGTAGCTCATGACAATTTGATATTTATTTTGCTGCAATTATTTTTTAACACCCCTCCCACTATTTTTTCATGCTATCCGGAACAAATTTAATGTCCTTTCAGTACACCTTCTTGATGCATGAATGGCTAAAATCTGAAGAGCTGGAGATTGACCCTAAAGTTACTAACTTGTCTTCGTATTTTTTATGCTCACTGCTGATCCTTAATGTGTAAACTTGATGAATTAACTTTAATTTGGTATGGCTTTATTTTTCCACACCATGCTTTTCCCAAGTCATAAAGACCTTGTGCAGATTCTTTAACATCTTGAATTTTTCATCAGTTTTTATAGCAAGAAATAGTTTCGGTGGATTCCTAAATATTTTTTTCCTCCTAAATTATTTTCCCTTATTATTTGAAAAATATGACTTAAAATTGAATAAAACAAAACTTATCAATGTGCATCTTGATACTTCAATAAATTAGAATTAACCTTACTCTCAAACTGCTATTGAGTATGCCAGTTAACCAAATTAACCTGGGGGGAACTAAAAACCAAATTAACCTAGTTTTCCCATGATATTTTGGACTGTGCTTGATATTTCATTTACTCTGACATCTTCCCTTCAAGTTTCAAGTTTCGACTCTCGACCATGCCAAACCATGCAATCTTGTGTAGTGTATTCCATGCCGTATCAACTTGTATTGACATAGAGGGATTGTCCGTTTTAGTGAACCATGACTAGATATGGGGGATATATCATGTCTTGTACTGTTCTGGTACATGAAAGCTAGAGGGGCATACTATGATATTTGAAACCTTGCTCCCCTTATCGTGTCATTTTTTAAAAGATTGTAGTTCTCTATTACTTATGCTAGCAAGCATGCAACTCTATTTAATTGTGATGTTTTAAGGTATGTTCCTTTGCTGTAACTGCAGACTTGTAAATGATCGGTCCTGACCTGATCTAGAATCCTAGATCCGACCCTTTGTAAAATCTAATACCCTGCATTGGGTTTTGCTAGCATTGGTGGTTTCTGATCTAACCTGACTTCACTTAGCTTAATTTACTTATGTTTGAGCGCCTCATTAAATTTAGACATGAATTGAATCCATTGAGTAAATAGGTAGTCTCATCATAGTTCCAAGACCAATTTGGATCATGTCAGAGATTTGATCCACCCGGTTGAACCCTTACCTAGATATTTGCTTTCTCCCTCTACCTAGATATATGCTTTCTCCCTCTAGGCTAAATGTTTATCCAACCATCTTCTTGCAAAAGTGCTAGGCTAAATGTTTATCCAACCATCTTCTTGCAAAAGTGCTTCTATCTTCTCCTTTAAATCACTCTTGCTCCATTTTTTTCTTGTCCTTTTTATACATAGATGGGCATGTTGCTATCAACAATCTCCTTGTTCTTATTATCATTTATTATTAATCATATCATCTAGGTAGAGTTTGTCTGTGCAAACAAACTTGTTCAGATTCTTGCTTATTTCAGTATGCGTTAAGTTTATTTTATTCTGCTTGGACATGCTATTCACAGATCATATAATTACTTACCTTCAGAGCTGCCACCTCTATCATGTATATTATATTGTGTGGCAGGGCTGTTTAGCGGAGTGAATACCTTGGATATGAACTTAAACTAACCCAAAAACAACAAAACCCAGGGCTTTGACTTGTTGATTAAACTTGATCCTGTAAATTAGACCCACTTACTATGATTGTCAGTTTGATTCTAACCAGAATCAGCCTATTGATAAAGAACCAACCATTTTAGTTCAGAAGATATGATAGATGCAAAAGATCATTAGGTGCCGGTCTTGGCACAAGTGAAACTTTTTCTTCTTTCTTCTCTGATTGATATCTCCACCAGAGTCCCAGATCCAATTAAACCAGACACAGTGCAGTCCAAAAAGTTAGATAATAATAAAAGCCGGCTTTTCATTGTGTTTGGAAAAAAAATCTGGATATTCTTTCCGTATGAGTGAGTTAAGGATCATGCTTGATGCCCTCCTGTGCCAACCTGCTTTCAACCCTCCTCATTAGCCATGCAGAATGGGTTCATACCGTAGATCTTTCCACAAATAGGCACTTTTATGAAAATGGATGGTGCCGAACACTGTTCAATGAACAGTTGGATCTCTTAGTTTCCAACAATTCATTCCATCATCCTCAGTTATACGATAACTGGTTTTCCATTATACTGGACAGCAAGACAGCCTTAGGAGGGTTCGGCAATCCCTGTAAAATACCTTGTGTATGGATCTCCCATCTCTAAGATTAGTTAGGTGCTTACTTTAGACCATCTTTTTGATTATACCATACGTGAACCACCCACACAGGTAACATTACCGTCCATAAATCGAATCACTTTGTACAGCCTGCAAAATTAAAGCTAAATCCAAGAAATGTTCATCAATCAAATAACTACATTTATCCATTCAGTGCAACTGGATGGAGTTCAGGACCAGGGTACCATCAGGGGACCATGAACCCTGACTACAAACAATTTTGGAGTGGTCTAGACCTGTACTCTAATTAGAATGATTCGTAGTTATGGAATCATATCATGATCTACTGAACAAAAATTATGCATTTAAAAAACCATCAAGTTAATTTTTAAATGAAAATTGTGTATAAAGAACTCAACAAGTTGATGGCTAAACAATAACAGCCTGTAGTCTCTAATTGTAGACAAAAACTAATGATGTGTCACGGGATCATGATTCCTGACCAGATTTCCGTATCAGACTGTCATCATCAATTATCTGATAATTAGAATCGTCAGTATTGGACACCATGCACCTAATATAGAGAAGCCGATCTGCTAGAAAACCGCTATGCTGAAATTTAGGCCTTGGTTTCATCTACAGGGAATCCAATTTGCATAAAATGAACCTGCAATAAAATATATTTGTGTCTTAGATAAATAACTGTTGTACTGATCTATTCCCTCTAATAGAATACCCATTGATAACTCTTTGCGAGGTACATACTATTATTATTTGATTATGCAGTGAGAATGCATGCTTAAGTTGGACTTCCATTTGATGACCGTTCAGAAAAACATCTCCTCTGTTCCTATGCTTGTTAATTTGTGCTACTAATGAGAAAAATAGATGGATAATATCAAACTGCAAAAGGGTTCATGTTGGGTAATAAAGACAGCTTCCTTCTTTTAAAGAGTAGCTAATATGCAATATGCAACCTACAAAGCTACACATCAAGAATGGGAAAGGTCTTATAATTGTTAAAAGTTTATATGAAGAAATTAGTATTCTGATGGATAAATGAGGCCTTTGGTTGAAGGCAGGGTACTGAAATTTTTGACTTGCTTGGCAACAACTGAATGACGCCAAAATGGTAAATATCTTGTAAGTAATGAACAATGACAGATAGCTAGAGGTGTAAACCGAATAGAATGTTAAATACCATAGATTAGAATATAGTTTTAAATCACCCAATGGAAGGCTATATTAATTGTGAGAAGTGACGTTCACATAAATTGAATGAACGTGTCTCTGCTTAGTTAATTTTGATGATTGGCATACATTGTTGTGGGCATGTTGATCTGTTGTAGGTCCACCTCCTATCTACATGATAATTTGATAACAAGCATAAGGATTTAATGAGGACTTTTTCGTTTACTGAAAATAATTCCTGTGATTGTGAATAGATGTTTGCCAGGTTTGATTGATAAAGTTATATTACCGCTGATCAAACACTCTCAACTATTTTTGACGTAGTTATTCTAAAATAATATTTCTAAGGAAAGAAAACAATAAAAACTACGACCTTTTGAAATTGAGGACGTTAGCATGTAAGTTATTAATTTGAGACGTGCTATTTGGTAGATGTTAGTCTTGATCAAACTTCTATGTGCCAAAGTGAAGAACAAGTTAAACATGGAGGAACTATTTGAACTTAATTGTGTTTATTGTTTTTAAATGTCAAGTGGAATTTGCTTAATTAATTAATCATTCTAATAGACTTTCGCTAACGCCTTTTAGGGAATAAGGTCATTGCTAGTGGCAGTTGGGCCTATAAAGAGACAGTAGTTGCTGGCCCAATAATTAGAATATTCAGTAGCTTACAGACATTATATAGCATATAAGTATTCCTAGGCATAACATCAACTGCTATATCAATTAGAGAAACAATTGATTGATACATACTGAAGATAAAGAATTCCTATGGAGTTAGGCATAATGGTTAGGAAAACCCAGCACCAAGGGAAGTTGTTTATTGAGAAATGTACTCAGCTTTGTATGCTACTGGGTTTTATCTTGTTTTTTTTTTTAATGTGTTTATCATAGCAGGAGGTTGGATACTCCAATCCAAGAATTTCACTACAAAATACTTAACCCCTTTATTATGCCATTAAGGTAGAATATGAGATATTGTGGAATGGCTTATCTTCATATTCGGCAAGTTTTTTTTTCATATCTAGTTTATTTATTCAGTTGTGGGGTTCATGCTTGTCAATTCTGTGTTATTCTACTTTAAGGATTGATGTTTGTCTTTTCTTTTGTGATGTTGTTATATGCCCTCTCACAAATAATTATGAAACATGAATTTGCAGAACAAGTGGTTAGATGAGGAGTTGAAACGCTACTATTCTTCAATTTAGCTGAACAAGATAATTAGATAACTTTCCATTACTGTGATGATCTAATTCTTAATTTCTTATTCCCATCTTTTCTATTGTTATGATTGTAATTATTTCACTATGATTCTCTTTCCACATATTTTTCCTATTAATTGCCATTAATGACATCAGGATGGATTAGTAACTAGGATCCAACCCATGACATGGACAGTGCCAGACTCAAGTCATAACCACTAGGCTGTGATGGTTCAACCCCTCAAGAAAGACTGCACTAACATCTTAGCCTGTTGTTTTCGTTGAAATGGTAAAGATATGATGAAATTAGCATTAGATTTGCAAGGCCCCACATTTAATATAATACTGATTAACAGTTGTAGGACTTAATAGTCTAGAAAGGGCTAGTTGGTTTCAAATAATGACTCAAATACGACTCACGTGCACGGGATGCTATACACTTTTGCAGGTATTGATTCCCTTCCTTAAATACTGGTCTCTATGTTTTATATCCAAAATTTCAACTTTGCACTAGTTTAAATATGCTAATCCATTACAACCTTATGCAAAAGACAAAACCTTGCACTTATCTAAGATTTTAACTGATTATTTTAAGCATTTCATTTTGAAATATGATGTCTTACTCAAGTGTACTCTCTTATTATTTTATGAAGAGTACGCAAGAAAGAAATTGTAGATACAGGGAAACATCTTATTGGTTAGCCTTTTTCATACTCTTTTTTTTTTTTTTTTTTAAATTTGGTACGCAGCAGTTTATCACGAATTCTTACTGGTTGTAGCATGAGATGCAATTTAATTGACCAGTTACTGTTTATGTTTGGAAATGGAGAGACATAGTTAGAAACCAAGTCTACAAGGAAATCAATTGTTTAGTTCAGCTTTTATAAATAATTTTTCTATCATTAGATGGGTGACATAAGAGATCTACAATGAACGATCTACACCCTCATTTATATAACATTTCCTCGTGCGAGGGTGGTCCATCCGACAAGGAACCTTAATCGAGGAAGCAATCCTCCAAAATATCAAATACCCTAGCTTTGGTGGAGTGAGTGATTAGGTTTTCCTCCAATATTGGGTTTAGCTTATTGCTTAGCTTGTCGCCGACACCAAATGATGCAAGTGTAAGAGCAAAAAATATATGCATGCAAAAGAAAGCAAAGAGGAAAAATGAAAAGTAGAAAACCCTTTTCCTTTTGCTGTCCTCATGCATTGACTCTTAGTGGCAAGGGATGCCCCCATCCTCTTAGGCTCTGTTTATAAGTTGGTGTTTAAAGTTTTTCTGTTGAAACAAACTGTAGTGTTGAGTAATTTTGAAGAAAAACCATTGTCATCCAGATGAGACTTGGAACTTTGAGGATATATTTAGAATACTTGTCTACTTTCAAGCAACCAATTGATAAAACAACCAACTTCCAAGTCTTCCGCACTGTTGTAGGACTGTGGAGGAAATGCAGAGGAAGAGGAGAGATCAAAAGCAAGGCAGGTCTCTCCAAGAAAGGATTGTCACAGTTTCTGGATACAATTCAACCCAGAATAAATATTGTGGTGAATATTTTTTGAAAGTGCTGATGGTTGTTTGAGCTTGTGGATAGGGATAAAGTGCATCAGCAATGAAGATTGTCCTAATTGAGGGGATTGATCAAGGTGGTGGAGATTTTGGTTGTTGGCTGCACCAACTCCGTTGCTAACCCTGCCACATTGTCAAAAAGGGTGTCACCATCTGCTTGTTTCAATCTCATGAACATTATTGCAATTACTGCTGGTGGTACGCATTTGATTCGAGATGACTAAACTGATTCCGCAGCCTAAGCTGTATATAGCTCATCAAAGATTTTTGAGGATTAATTATTCTTTTGGTTCGTTGGTGACAATTTGACTCTAGTCACACATCATCATCACATTGTTGTCACTATTACCTGATTCAGATCTTAAGATTTGTTGGCAATAGCATGAAGTTCTGAAATAGATTCCAACCCCAATCAGTTCATGATTGTAGCAGAGTCCAAAAACACTTACGCTTTAAAAAGGGATTTGGTGCAGCACTTGTTTTTTTTCTTACATATTTGTTACTGTATCATATCATTCCCTTCTTTTCTCATTTACCCGTGTGAAACCAGTCGTTCTCACATCCAACTACTCTCATCTATGTGAGTCTATGATGTCTAACCCCCCTAGCCCCGTTATAAACTTATATTTCTCACATCCTCTTGTTACCAAGTGCCCTTTGGAACTTTCCATCCTTCCCATTTCTTTGAACAAAGTGATCTCATATAACTGCAGCTGTTGTCCCTGCTAACAAAAACTCCTTGTACTCCTTATTTCGAGGGAAGGAGACATTATTACCAAAAGGAAAAATTAGGGAATATGGCATTTGGGAATGACAAATTATGGAGAGGATATCATTAAGATTTGAGGAATATTAGCATATCCCCCATCAAAACCTTTGGAGGCCAACTGGCTGTGAATTAGGAACTACCATTGTAAACTCCTGTTCAGCCCAAAGATAACAAGTTGCTCAAAATTATACGTATAATTTCGAGCCTATGAGAGGAGTGGTTGGTTGGAGTGGGAAAACTGTCACGTCCCTGTGGAACAATGACCGCCGCCGGGACCCATCCTCCTAAGAAGTGGATAAGCTGCTGGAGAGCAACAGCAAATTCAGAACAATGGGCAGCCAATGAGTCAGTATCACCCATGAGTTCTTTTCAGATCTCTCTGGGTCCCATTTCGGTTTCATGTTACATGTACATGTGTGAGCTGTTGATTAGTGGTGCATGGTGTTGTTTGTTGTACATAACAGTGCTCGATTTTGCTGTAACAATTTCCTTGCAAGCTGCATTTTGTTTGGGCAATGTGGGGTCATCAAAGCAGTTCTCGTTCTTTTAAATTTAGATGTCTGTAAGCCCATAGTGGTGCAGCCCCTACCATTTTGGCTCCTTTGAAATCAGTTCTTTGCCTGCTCTTTGTAATCCTAAGAGTGCTGGGAGGTTCTATACAAACATTATTATATGGTCGATGACAGTATTCATTCACCTAATCGTTCGATACTCTATACATGGCTTCTGAGATGATAATATCAAGGAGCTAGCACATGAAACTTCTTGCCAACCAATCTGTTTATCCCCATGATCATAATACCTAGTAAGAAAATATATAACCTAATATAATTCTTGACAATTTTTTTTGACATGTCAAGCCTAGAAATGAGCTCTTAATAGCAGACCTAAGTTTATCCATGTATTGTATAATTGAGAATATAAAGTTGCTACATTGTTAGGCATGACATGGAAATCTCAAATTTTGATTTATTTTTGTTGTTTGCATCTCCAAAGTTAATCACCACGGCGTGACCATGTATTAGATACTCACATATATGATTAGTAAAGATTGATCATGTAATAAGACGACTGTTTGAGATCTATTCTCGCAGAAGTATAAATGGTAGATCGGTCTGCAACGGTGCACTGTCTCTCCTATGATATCTTGTGTTGTAACATATCCCTGAGTACATGGAGGGTAGTTTAGAAATCCCTAGAAAAGATGATTCAATAGTCTCAATTTCAAAGCTTTATAGTGGGTTGTTTTCTACGTACCTATCTTCTTGGTCTGTGCCTTAGAGTCAATACATGTTTCTATCAAACAATGTACGGTCGTTTCTACCAAGAAAACTAAGCTTCGATTAAGCTTAATATAGTGCTTGACATCGATCATAAGAAAGAGTTGCCAGCCGTCAGATTATAGTTGGAAGACCATCTTTGATTTCCCAAGTGGATTTTTACGTGGGCTTTGGGTTGAGACAAGGAAAGCGTGTCTACGTGAGAAGTTATGTACGCATGCAAAGCAGAATAAGTCTAACGTGTGGACGTCGTGCGGCTTTGAAACTTGATAGAGAAGGTTTTGTGTATTAATAGGGGGATGGTTGGGGGTGGTGACGAGGGTTATTTGCTTTTCTTATGTTGCGTGCATGGGGAGGGTTTCTGATCTCACGTCCCAAGACACGTGGACTTCTCCCATTTACGTTCGCTGTCTCCGAATGGAGCTGATGACGGCCTAGGAGTGTTCGTGATAGGACATTGCAATCGACGATGCTTTTCCTTGGAAATTCCAGTTGTCTCCCTTTAATGTGCTAACCCTTGTAGCCTTTGATGAGGCTGCATCTTATGTGCTCTCTTATAACTTTTTTGGCTACAAATTATAGGTAACAAACTTACAATTATATTTGAGAAAGTGGGCATGAACCTTGTTAGTTGTAATGCATGAAAGCAGAATTAATTTTCTACAATTCTAAGTGTATTTCTTGTTTAATAGACTAGACATGTCTTAGTCTGGCATCCGTGAAAAGCTGTTGCAGTTCCCTCGATTAAGTGATTGGTTGCAAATATTGTTCATGTTGGTTTATAAATGATGAATGCGTGCTGCTAGAACCAGATTGCGAATGATTATTGTGATTCATGCTATGTAATTGAGAGAATGCTGAAATTTTTTTTGTTATGCTAATTTGGATTTTAATTTTTGAATGTTTCTTTTGACTGTTTCTTATTTTCCGAGTTATAGCTATTTTCTTTTGTAAACTTTGTTCATTTCTCATGGTTGGTATCCTAGTTTCTGAAATTTGCTTTAGGAAGGTACGTTGCTCGAGTTAACAACTGGTCAAACAACTTATGCAGTTGTAACCCAATTTTCTTGATCTAAACCCCTTCCTCCGCGGTAACTGGAGATTTGGTTTTTTCTTTTAATTTGCATGTAATATGCTCGTAAAGGACTCACATTTAGGAATATAATCTTAAAAGAAAAAAACTCTAAAGGGTGAGAACTATATATGCATAAGATATCTCAGAAAAATACGTAGCATGAAATGCTCCTTGCGTCCAGATGCATGATATTAGCCATGCATTGAAATATCAAACACTTACTACCTCTTTTGAATTATTACATAATTAGCAGGATCACAGCAGTCCGTAATGTGCCCGTCCTCGCACTGCTCGTGTGCAGGGCACGTGCGGATGTACAAGCAATGTTCCACTCAGAACTTAAAACAGAAAGCGTTAAATGCTAATAATTAAGAGGGCTAATTAGTCTTTTTCCATAAGCTATAATAACCAAGGAAACAAAGCCCAAGAAGTGTATAAATGAAGAAGCATAGTTCTGGTGGGTGGCGAGGTAAGGGTAACGCAGAGAAGGCTGTCATATATAAGCCTCCACCAATACCCAAACCCCACCACTCCCACAAGGATACCTATGGGAAGATCTCCCAGCTCTGTTGAGAATGGCCTCAAGAAGGGCCCCTGGACCCCTGAAGAAGACCAGAAACTAGTCCAATACATCCAGGAGAATGGCCACGGCAGCTGGAGAGCTCTCCCCAAGCATGCTGGTCTCTCTCTCTCTCTCTCTCTCTCTCTCTCTCTCTCTCTCTCGCTCGCTCGCTCGCTCGCTCTCTTGCAGCTATCTAAATGTTGGTTATCTTCCCTCTTGAAGGACTCAATAGATGTGGCAAGAGCTGCAGGCTAAGATGGACCAACTACTTGAGGCCAGACATCAAGAGAGGCAAATTCTCCCAAGAAGAAGAGCAAACTATCCTCCATCTCCACTCTATTCTCGGCAACAAGTATGTTTCCACATTCCCTACACGCGACTATGCTCACTCTATAATCTCCAACGAGCCATCTTTGATCTTAATGGAAGCCAAACTTTTTGGTTCGTGTAGGTGGTCGGCGATTGCGACGAACCTCCCGGGCCGAACCGACAATGAGATCAAGAACTTCTGGAACACCCACCTCAAGAAGAAGCTGATCCAGATGGGGTTTGATCCGATGACCCACCGCCCGAGGACCGACTTCTTCGCCACCCTCCCCCAGCTTGTTGCCCTTGCCAACCTCCGTGAGCTCGTCGATGGCCACCCCTGGGATGACCATGCCGCCGCACGCCTTCAGGCCGAGGCTGTCCGAGCTGCAAGGCTTCAATACTTCCAGTACCTCCTCCAGTCAGCTGCAGCCATGGCTAGTAATTCCAACACCAATAGCCTTAGCACCATCACCACCACTGACATGGATCCTACTGGCCTTTTGAGCCCCCTACAGGTGCTTTCCTTTGCTTCAGACGTCCCTACCACAAGTCCTATTGAAAGTATTAATGGTGGCCAGAGCCAAATCAGCCAATTGCCAGATCTCCACATCCCATGCTCTTCTTTTGACGTCCAACCTATTATGAGCAGTGACACCATCCAAGGATCCAACTTCAGTTTTTTAAGCCAGGGAGATCCGAGTGGCACCCCAAGAACACCATTGATTTCACCTCATTCGTCTCTTCCTCCACTCACCGATTTGTCAGCTGGCAACCCAGGGGACGCTTGTAGCACCTCTAGCTGCGGCGGGACTGGGAGTCCTCTTTCCTTCTGGCCAGAGCTCTTGCTTGACGATCCATTTATGACCGAGTTTGCTTGATTACTTTTTATCTTTCTCAATACGTTCATATATATCATTATATCGTTTATCCATTTCTTTTCTTTTCTTTCATATTTCTGGGGAGTTTGAGATCAGTGTTAATAGTGCTTGCATGCATTGCTGATCGACATTAATGCAGTGCATATCTTATGCAGATACTATCACACTTGTATGTGTACACACGCAAATGCTTATATATACTTGGCTTGGGTTTTGCTGCTGTATTCTTCCTCTCTCTTACTTTTACCATGGGTTTGTTTCATTTGCTTCTTTTCAATTCTAGATTCTAGCCTAATTTTATCCATTCCAGATCCTCTATCTATGTGCCTTATTTGTTGATAAAAATAACAGCGTCATATGACAACATATAACCATAATGATCATGGTCATTGATATATAATAACAATAGCAATGTCTGTTAGGAATTTTAAATTCATGGCCATGTACGGATGTCAATATTTTTCTACATTAGATATGTGTAATGCATAATTATTTGCTAAAGAAAACACAAAGAATCATAGCTAAGTCATCTGATCTTGCATGCAAGTTGTCTAAACATTATGTAGAATTCTTTTTGATATGGTAGTGTTAATTAAAAGATTATTATCTCT
>JAOXJJ010000914.1:5589166-5599831 GCA_025769935.1 Phoenix roebelenii
TATTTTTTCTCATGGTCACCTTAGTCCTAGGGTAAGTAGGATTCCTTTAGTTTTTTTATTTTTTGATTCAGCCTCAATGTTACCTCCATCTGATTTCTTGCAACATATGCCTTCAATTAGTTATGCAGAGATCATTTTCAATGGATTGCCTACCAAAACCATGGTGCTTGGTACCACCACCTTTCCAATAATATATACCCTGGAGGAGAATGAGAAATGGAAATATTTTTGCTAAATGTTTTCGGTTTAAATTATACATTTTTCAGAATTTTTTTTTGGAGAAGGTGGAAAAATATGGTTTCTAAAAGCTGATCAAGGAAATAAAGAAGGGTACTCCAAGAGGAGTTCTATACAAAGAAGATGAGGATGATATATAGGGGAGTAGAGAAGAATTAAGCAAAGGAGATTCATATCACAAAGAAGACATAGGATAAAGGTCCATCTATCATCCCTGAGCTGAGAAATCCAACTTGAGAAAAGGAACCATAAAAAACATCGAAGTTCCCCAAAAGATACCTGCTCATAAAATTTCTCTCATTTCTTTCCCTGAACTTGTACCTTCTCCATTTTCAGAAGAAAGATATGTCTGCAAACTAAGATTATTTCTTCTCACGTATATTAAGGAGGCTTGGAATTAACCCATACTTCTAGATAACTTTAACAACTATGATAGAGAAAAAGTAGAGAGGAAAACATGCCTTCTCAGGCAGTTAGAGAGTTGACAGAGGGTGTCATGTCCAGAAAAGAGACAGAGAACAAAAAGTATAGCAATGATAGGAAGGACCCAAAATAGTTGAAGGCTTGCCATTTCCCAATAACAATGATATCAATCACAATCCCACTCGAGCAACATGAGGGCAAGTTTTATAAACATATGTCACAGTCTCTTTGAGTCTTTGTTAAGAGTAGATCTCTTAGTAATCATACTCTTGCTTTCAAAGAACCATGTCCCATTTTCTTAGTGAGCAGGTGGAGTAGATGCCTTTTCCTACAAGGGATTGACTGCTAAGACCAAAATTAACAGGCCCCATTGAGCCCCACCCCATTGGTAAAGTTGAATTGCATGTCACCATGTGTCGCACACACCTTTGTTTTCTTTTGGTGATTCAATGTTTTGGGTAAAGCCTTCACCTGTGTTCTTGTGTAGAAAGGTCGATTAAAAGTGGGGGTTGGTCTTGGTTGCCAAGTAAGTGTGGAAGCATTTAACAATGAAAGGGAAACTCCATTACCTAATCCTCTACCCCATTAATTTGGTTGCATACTAGATGAAGTTTCCTACGTCATTGATAATGTTCAACATTAAAGGATGCCCTGTGATTTGGTGCCCAAATTTACAACGTTGGTGACTGAGGGATGGAAATGATGGCTAGGAGTAGCAGCACCAGAAAGGGACCTTCTCTGTCTCTATAATAGATTAATCCATCACCAGTTGGCAGTAGGATGGCCTAACGACTTTAGTGATTCTATACTAGTGTATCTGAATAGAATCTGTGTGTATTCCTTATTTGTATTCTATATTAGTGTTTCTATACCTGTATGTTGTTGCTACTGAAGTGTTGCTCCTTACCATTAACCTCCATCATATGGTATTTCATTATTATATGTTAAGTGATTTTTGAATAGTTTTACAGTCATTAACTTGTGAAAAGCTCCAAAATGAAGTGAATGGGGATATATGATATTTATTGATATCTTAATATCCTCCCACTTACTCTTCCCTTACAAATATATCATTCAAGTCCCCAAAATGATTGAGAATAAAAACTTCTCATACGTAGGTCTCTTTCAAAACAAATAGCATAATTACCATACTTCATTAGTTTGCTATCATAAAACGAACCCATAAAACCATTGCCATTCATGAGGTATTCTTTCTGCACCCGCTCGACTGCGTCACATGCTGCACTCATCACTGCAATATTGTGAAACGTGTATGGATTTTCTTAGAGTTTTGATCCGGTAAAAGTGGAAGATGGAAGAGAAAAATGATGACAACCAGCTACCACTGTGAAAAAGAAAAAAGATATTTTCTATTATCGCTCTCTTTGTTTCTTCTTGGCCAGTTTCCTTCTCAGTTCTCTCTTCCATTTCTTTTCGCTTCAATTCCTGAGTTTTGATAGTCTTCACCACCCATCACCGGAATCATCTCCAACCATCAAACAGCTTTGGAAAAGGTTGCTTCATGCTTGTAACAAGCTATATTATGGCTTTTTAGATGGTATTGGAATCTCTGCAGCTGCCATAGAATAAGGATTCCTGTAAATATTTGCTTGGTCCTGAAAAATTCAATCAAGATGCATTTTTGAGATAAATGATGGAGATAGTTAAGTAGGAAAAAAATCATATAGAGAAAATTTGCTCAAATACAAAAAAGTATAAAGTGCTATATGTTGACTTAGAAACTTTGGGACTTGATCTTCAGCTATTATTTAAATTCTATATTTTTGTTTATCCAAAAGAATAAGTTTTTCAAGAGGCCTTCCATCTTTTCTGACGATGACTTTTTTTTTTTTTTTGAATTTCAGGAAATCCATATCTTTTGACGTTCATATTTTTAATTATCCAGTTGATGCGCTAGAATATAGGTTGGGAATAACAGACATGGCCTTCTCATTGGTAATTTAGCACTTGCATTTTCATTTCTCCAATCCTCCTACGAGAGCATGATTTAGGAAAACCGAAGCTATACATCAGGGAAAAAAAAGTTTTTATCTTGTAATCACCTTGTACCCTTCTGTTCTAATGGTTATCCTGTATAAGCCGGTGATGAATAGTGATGGGAGGCTGGGGAAGATGAACTCTGGTGATGAAAGTAAGAGATCAATGTCTAAGAAGAAGGTAATTTAATGAAGAGATATGTGATGCCAACATTGGATGATAGTCGGAGGTCGCTACTGCAATGACGGTGGACATTGGAGAGTCTTCTAAGTTTGGTGGGAAGAATGCAGAAGATGAGGGAGGAATTAGAAAGGCAAAGAAGAGAAGATAAGAGTCCTAGCAGAACAGAAATAATAATATAGAACAGAATAATAATATAAAAAAAACAATAATTTAACATACGGTCCCTCCATGGACCCATATAGGAAAGGCCTTGTTGAGTGGTTCTTTAATTTCCAGCCCCTCTCCCATCTATCGCCACACCATGGCCTCTATGCTTCAGAGGGACTGGCTATTAAAAAAACTTTGCTAGGTGGACCTGATGTTAGTCAAGAGGAGCTTTTTGTTAGAAGCTGGTCCATATAAGGATTCGTCATTAAGTTCCTCCCAAAACAAAAATCTTTTGTTAATATACTTTAGTTATCGATTGCTATTTATCTCTCTCTTGACTTAATCCTGACCAAGTGCTATGTTTTGCCTCCACATAAAAAGTACATTATCATTATTCATATTATATTTTATTTTAATAATTTTATTTTTTTCATGGGTTGGTATAATTTTTTATTTTATTTACTTTTGAATGTGGATTTATGTGTTATATTTGCTTGTGCTAGTCTTATTATCAAATATTTTAATACAATGAGTTTATTATAACATATATATACTCATACATGTATATGGATATATATACACCTACCTTCGTACATTATAAAGGTATGGACTATACTTCTCTCTAAAAGATAAGGAATCTACTCAAATTTAGCCATCAATAATGGGACATTTAAGATGAAGATCTACATATTAGTCTTTATTACCCTACAAAAAATCTCTCAAAACCAAAATCATACATTTTGGTAGCCTCTGAACTATGCATCATGTGGACAAAAATATGAACAATTTTCACTGTTAATATCCTATATTATATGATAAGGCATTTAAATTTAGAATTGTCTTTCCAGACAACTTTCTTTCAATTAAATAGCTAATCCATATACTCATGAAACTTAGGTCAACTTTGTTAGGGTCAAACTGGTTAGTCAATAAGGCTTAACTATAACAAACCAGCTCAGATTTGACTCAAACTTTGATTAGTTCTCCTTCTACATATTTATTCCAAGTGTTCATAATTTTCACTTGATCAGCATCCTAACCCTCTTTTTTCAAAGTTCAAAAGTAGGATAGATTCAAAAACTTTAGTCAATTTTTTACTTAATCTACCGACTTAAGCCTTAAGCCACTTATCTCTTTAAGCTAAAATTAGCTTTTAGGTTTCTCTCTTTCACATAGATTAATCCTAGTCTTTCACAACTCAAATTTATGCAAGTATCCTAATGTCAATTATAGCTTCACTCTTGGACTGATCCTAGTGAACCAATAGGAAACATACACAACAGGATTGATCGTAACCTTTTACAATCATCCAATGTCAATTATAGATACCCTTCTCTCTAGCTAGCTAGGGGAGGATTTTTTTAGACAAGAACACCCCTTGGAGCTTGAAAAGCTCCCTTTCTAACATTACCCTTTTCAAAACCTTAGTATGCAGTCAAGAATTTTTCAATTCATCAAGATCTAATCAAGCAAGAAAACAAGAAAGAAGCCCAAAGGAAGTCTTTAGCAACAAGACCCATAGGATGCACCCAAGACGGGAGCACTTTGGCATCCATCTATCAATCAAGATTTTATCTACTATTTTGATTGCATTCACCCCCGTCGGGTGTGGGCCGCCCTTGTACCAAAAAAAAAGGTTTTATCTACTTTCTCATCCTTCATGCACTACTTTACATCTTGCAAAGTACTACTTTATCCATGTTAACCATCACTCCATGCTTATAAACAACTTTGTTTTAGAATTGCATTGCTTCTTAGTGTGGCTATTCACTTCTTTTATTTCTTTACTTTTTTTGCATCTTTTTTTTTTATTATTTTCTTGAATTTTTTGAAATTTCCTTTTCTAATCAAGATTGATTTACTTTTACCTTCTGAAAAATCCTACCACCTTTGAACCTTAAATAACAAGTTGAAGGTTTTGACCTAAAGTCATAGAATAAAGTCTGAATGCATGCATAATACACATCCATCTTTGGGATCTGCTCCTTCCAGTAGTGAGTTTCGCTAAAGGATCATAAGATTGTTTCGATGGTTCGCTGGGGTACCCTTGGTCCTATACGATCTTTAATCAATTCCATAAGACTTATCTTTATCTATTCATCTTAGATTTTTCTAGTTTTACTTATGGAATAATTAAGTAATGGCTTCATAACCTGTAACCCCTCACTTGCCCCAATCCTCATGTAAAGGGTGAGGGTATAGTAAAATATTTAAATTGATAATTTACCTTATTGATCACGATCTATATATGTTTAAACAAGTATAAATTATAGGAGAGCTTTTTCCACCATTTCTATAAAAAGGAACATGTATAAATCCTTAGATATTTGCTGATTGGGTCATAGAAAAACATAGTATTCTAGTATTTTAACTGTTTATCTTTGCAACCACATAATGCATAGATTAGAGACAACTATAATATGTTATTTTTTTTAATTTCTAGGTATTTTTAGTGGTATAGATAATAATCAATAGTATGAACCTTCAATTTGGATGCCCTATTATTAATTTTGGAGTCGAGAAAAGTAAATGTCCTCTCTTCTCATGAGAAATATAGTCCATCTAGTCTTTCTCAGTATATGTATGCATGGATGCATGCATGTGTATATATGTATATATATATATATATATAGTATATATGTATATATGTGTGTGTGTGTATATATATATATGTATGTATATATATGCGCGCGCGCGCGCGTATGTTTACCTATAGATCTATAATATGTTACTATTTATATTATGTGCCTTACTTCACTAAGTCATATACTTAATTTTGTACCTTGGTCCTTGAAACTTTTTGTAATAGTTTTATTATATTAATTATTTATAAAACATATATAGTATATATGTTAATTATATAATATATACTATAATATTATATAATATATATATAATATATATCTTAACAAGCATTATTCCACATTATTGTATTTTATTAATTTAATATAATTAAATTAATAATATTATATTATATAATTCTATTATTATATAAAAATTCTTTTATTATAAAATTATTGATAGGAATTGTTAGGATAAAAATGTTCATAAAATTAAATATTATAAATGATAATATTTTTTTAATATATGTAATTAAATATCCTATTGTGTTTTTTTATAATCATGGCATCGTCATAAGAATTTCATTCATAATATGATTTAATGTTGTCTTTACTTGAACTTTTGGACATATATTTTACTTTTATGAGTGAAAGAAATAGAATTAAAGAATACTAATAAGTTAAGAAATAAGCTATCAAATAAATTAATAACCAAAAAAGATCTCTCACACTGTCATACTAAGTTATTTAATATTCATAAAAGAACTATGTTAGTAGTAAAAAATTCAAAATATTTGATAATAATATCTTTAGAATATTATATTACATTTTGTATCTATGTACAAGATACTACTCTTCATTTTAAATATTTATTATTTTATTTCATTATTATAATGATTATATATTATTAAGATATCTAAAAATTGTTAATAAATATAGTATTTTTAATTCATAAATAATGTTATTTTTACTTAAAATCCACTCCAAAATAATAGCCTGCAACAATTATTGTGTGCCATAATATTATAAAAGACATATTTAAGAATATATAAATATAATAAATACTATAAATTTAGAAAAAGTGTAAATAAAGAACTATTAAAGAAGAACTTCAATACTTGATTGTATAGTACTATTGAAAGAATTGGAAATGAATGGAAAGAATACAAAAGGTTTGATAATGGATAGAGTGAAAGAAGGTTCTATTTATATCTTAAATAAAATTTTATAAATTTGTATAAATATTATAATTAGAGATAATTATTAATTAAAAATATTAGAGAAGACTTTCTTCACTTATTCTCTTTGATAATATTGAATAATCCGAACTAATAAGATGAAATATCTGAAAGGGTGGTGGATATTTAATATGGATACAATGAAAAGAGTAGTTTATTATAGAAAATTGGTATCTTGGTCAAACATTTCATACATTTTAATTTGCTTGAAATATTACAAAACTATTGTAGGATAAAATTTCTTTAAAATACCTACTCCAACCTAGACCCTAGGTCAAACTCTAGATGAGAAGCCCATCTTAATATTATCTTTAACCTAGATTATTCCATCTAAAACAAGTATCTTTCAAAAATGGATAACCAATCCTCATGTGAAGTTATCTTATTAGGTTAGCTTTATAAAAAAATATTTAGCCAAACCAGTTTTGATTTAGATTAGAGTTGACTAGTCATTCTCGTATATATCTATTCTGAGCCTACAAAATTCTGGCTCAATTCTAGAATCCTAACCTACCTTTTTGGGTTAGGATTTCAATTATTAGCCAATTTCTGCACCTAATTTTGAGACCATCAAAAATAACTCAAGCAAGTCTTAAACAGCCTTGCCATTTTAATCTAAGATTGGTCTTTTAGATTAGCTTATGTCATAGAAGGACTAATCCTAGCTTTTCATGACTTTAGTCCATGTGAGTAGCCTGGAGCTAATTTTTGCATGACACTTAGACGATTCTAAAGATATAATAGAAACTTGCATGGTAGGACCAATTCTAGCTCCCCACCAACACCTATCTTCAACTATAAATAAAGGGAGGATATTTGTACTATACAAAACACCTCTTCTGAAATTTTCTCTCAAATTCTGGCAACCCTAGTTTCCCCATTTTAAGATTCAAATCTATAATCAAAAAACTAAAATCAACAAGATTTATTCAAGCAAGCTTAAACGAAGGAGTTTAATAGTGTTGCCCAAGGTGACAACCCAAAGGGGGGGGTGAATTGGATTTTCTAAAAATTATGTTCCCTAATTTACTTTGAATTGAATGCAGCGGAATGATAAGATGTTCTTTACTTAAGCTCTAGGCAATTATAAGTAAAGCAGTGGAAAATTAAGCTAAAGCAATTATACTATGGATTTAGGGTGCAATTGATCTAAAAATCTATATGAATGGTAAGAATAGAATGGAAGCTAAGCAAGTTCTAAACAATCACTTATAAATCAATAGGAAATAAAGCTAGAGATATTACACAATCAAGTATGAATGTAAGGCATGAAATACAAGAGATAAGGCATTACAAACATAAAGATGTATAGTGGTTCGGTGCACCCCAGCACCTACATCCACTCCCCAAGACCTCTTGGAAAGTTCACTATAATCTCTCAGATTACAGCCGGTTGTTTTACAAGCTCACAACCTAACTTGTTGTTTTCACGAGATCACAACGAACTCGATCGGTTTTCACATGCTCACCGACTAGAACCAATCCGACTGTTTTTACGGGCTCACAATCCAACCCAGTTGGTTTTTTCCGGATTATCTACTACAACCTACAATATTGGTTTTCACTGGCTCACCAACAACCCTTAAACCCTTGATTCAATTCCTTGATTGAATCAAGTTACAAGATATCAGAATAGGAGTTTCAAACAAATACAAGCTTCTCAAATAGGCAGATATAACAATATAAACAAATAGAGTAAAGAAAAAAAGCCCTCAAACAATGTTTGCAGATGAAAGAACTCGGCTTCTTCTTTATTTGATCCTCTTCTGATTTCGCACGAGGTAGAGGATCACTGAGGCAACACACAGTTGGAGAGGAAGCTTTGGGATTCACTCAAATGCTCTTCTTCTCACTCTTTTGCTTTTAATGGCCTTTTTGTGCTTTTGGGAGGTTTCTCTTAAAATCTCTTTGAAATCTCTTCCCAACGTGTTATCTTCCTCTTTCTTACTTCTCCCCTTGCTCTCCTTTTGATTTTATAGCTTTGGATGGCGTAGGAGCAAAGATCTAGCTGTTAGAGACAAGAATAGAGTCATTGGAGTCAAGAAAAAACTAGTCGTTATGCCTCCCAGCATGCTCGAGTCGATTTGGTTGAAGCAGGAGTCAACTCGTGAATAGGAGTCTGCCCGACACTATAGCTGGAGTCGACTCGAGAACTGTAGCGCTGAAAACTACTTTCTGTCCTGATTGAGAGAGACGGCTCGAATGAAGTAGGAGTCGACTCGGCATTGTAGCTGGAGTCGGCTCGTGAATAGTAGGAGTCGGTTCGAGCACTGTAGCGCTGAAAATCAACTCTCTATTTTTTTTGCGGAAGTCGGCTCGTGAATAGTAGGAGTCGACTTGAGTACTGTTCCTTGAAACTCTAAAGTGCCAAAGTCGACTCTGAACTTTCAAGAATCGACTCGAGGACTGATCTTTTGAATTTTTCTTGGAGTTTGCTCTTCCAACTTGAATCTTTTGAACTTGAACCTTGGGCCAATGAAGTGTGGTTTTTTTCCAACTTTTCTTGAGAGCTTTTGAGGCCTTCTTGTATTTTTCCAACTTGCTATTTTTCTTGCAAAACAAATTATCTTTCTTCTTGCAACACAAACATTAGTAATTATACTTCAAGATTTTGTGATCATTAAAATCAATCTTTGGGTCATCAATCTTCCCATTTTTGATGATGACAAAACTTGGAGTATATACAATATAAAATAGATTGTGTTTTAGAACTAATACATAGCTAAGTTGCATAAAGTAGAAAACATATATATTTAAAACATACTTCATGATAATATTTTAGATTTAATCAATTTAACATAATCAACACCTAAAACATTATGAGCATATACTCAGATATTTCTTCCCCTTTTTGACAACATCAAAAAGATTGCAGGATAATGAAATATTAAACACAAAGCAGCAAATGATACTCAAATATTTCTTTTTCTTATTGTACTCTGATTTTCAGTCAATGCATGTCGAATTATTGCAAGAATATGAATCATATAACTCAAGAAAATAATGTTAGAATAAGATTAATGAGCATAGATCCGAGCCAATTGAGATGATTTTAGAGCAAATTATAATGATAGCATATCGAATGTGATTTCAGAGATAGTTTTCAAATTAAGTGTAGGTGGAACCTTTTTCAAGTTAATTCAAGGAGTATCAAGACTGATATTCAAAGAATGCATGAATGGAAATCCAACCTCTTTTCTCTTTTTTTTTTTAAAAAAAATTTAATAACAAGTATGAAAGATTCTTTATTTAAGATCTTTGGCCCAATATATTAAGTATATAGCAACATGAGAACAATCTAATTAATTTTCAGAGTATAATATCAAAACTTATATACTCGTAAAACATAACATCATATTGAATCATTAATTCAAAGTTCTTTCATGATATAAAGGCATTAGGGCACATATATCATAATAGAAATTCATGCAATTTATGATACATCTTGGAGAATACATAAAATACAAAGCTTTGAAGGTTCTTTTAGAGCTCTTTTAAAGACTTTCTTTTATTCCTTTAAAGAGAAACACATTTTGATACATATAAAAATAAATTAGCACAGGATTAAAATTCTGAAGAGCAAGTCAATAAGAACTTATTAGTGAATTCCAAAATAGATTTTCTAATAGAGACAGATGGAATTCGTTTTCAAATAATTTTTAAAACAGCTGATTTGCCGATTAGGTGCATTTTAAAATCTATAGATCTATCCATGCTTTTTAGATATTGACAACAATGATCATGAATCAAACATAAAATATTATGTTCCAAGTTGATTTTTTTTACTTTTATTTTTCTCTTTTTTTTTATTAAATTAGAGGTACTTAAGATCAACTATTTGAACTGCAATTTGGTTCATGATTGATGTACAAGATATA
>JAOXJJ010000914.1:5599931-5611704 GCA_025769935.1 Phoenix roebelenii
TTTCTTCTTGCAACACAAACATTAGTAATTATACTTCAAGGTTTTATGATCATCAAAATCAATCTTTGGGTCAGCAAATAAAAATCGTTAGCAAAATATGGCCCCTCCATGGGATCCTTCTAAGAGAGGAGCACTCCGATATCTTCAAAGAATCAAAAAGTATTTCCTTCCCTTTCTTCAATTTACTTTCACATGTTCTTACATTCTTGCATGACGATCTATGATCAGATAATGCAAACTCCTTTTTCAACAAGCAATTATATTTTAATTGCAATCATTCTTAGTGTAGCCTTTGTTTGCCTTATTTTTTCTTGCTTTACTTTCTTACACCGTTCGTTTAATTTCCTTGAAATTTAGTTTAGCTTTCTAGTTTGATCACTTTGTAGCTTAGATTCTCGAATCTTTTCATCCCAATACTTAGAATACCTCCCAAGCCGTAGGACAAGGTCTAGACACTTATTAGGTTGGAGTTCACCCTCGAGATCTTATTATAGATAGCATGGATGGGCTTTACAAAAAGATCTAGGGTTGTTCCAAGGGTGGTCTCCTTCATTAGCAATACCCTTGGCAATGTCCAAGCTCCACTTAATTTAACTAGCCTTAGGTTTTCTTAGTTTTTACTAGAAGTAGATTAGGTAGCAGTTCCAAAACTTCCAACCTCTCTCATGCCCAATTTTACTCTCATAATATTTTGGATGTCAGTGACTCTTTTAAGTCAAGCTAACTGTAGGAAGACATTTATAGGAAAAACAAGACATGTATGTCACAGTGGTCCACATTTAAGCTCTACCATGAAGTTCTGTCTACCATGTATTCTTTCTTTTTTTTTTTTTGAAGGTGTATGTATTCAAACTTTATGAATGGGCTGTAGGTTACCTAGCCCACTTGGGGCATCAAGTGAAAAGAACAACTTGACTTTAAAAAGGCCCAATGTATTTCATTAATTTGTGGCACTGCTAAAACTAGCCCTATTGGGCCAAGGGATCCGAACCCCAGCAAGTCCACTGCAGGATGAGCTTGGGCTTAGTTCACATATTTTCATTTTCTTGGGGCCTTGTTTGTGCAAAGATGAATGCTGTCCTCATTAGTTAGAGAAAAGGAAGCTTGCTGCTGCCATAAATTTTGACAAGAGTGAATATGGATCTAACATCTTATTAACTGAATCTTACGAAGCTCTTTCGATATGGAAGGTGGTGAAATTTCCGACATGCCTGGTCTAGGTACTTGGCAGTCACAACGATCTACTCGATGGAAACACTTTAATTTGATTACGGCATAGTTAACTAGTCTATGTTCATAATTTCTGTTGAATATTGTTATAAGTTGCATAATTTTTTGACTAATTATTTTAGGAATGGACTTCAGCATTGAGCCAACATTTTAAGCGTGTTGTTTAGAAATCGATTAAAAAAAATAGAGTTTAGGCACCAAGCGCGGCCTGGCCGCGATCAGCTCTAGTTTAGATCCGCCACGATTTTTATCAGAAAAGGTGCAATGTACCCGAAGCTTCAAAATTTGTGTTTAACATGCGATTATTTTTCCATATGCTTAGCAAGTAACAACAACCTTGCACGCATCATCTATTGGGTATGAATATCAGAATGCCATACATCAAGTTGAACCCTGCTTAAGCTGAGAACCACTTTGTTCGCATGCATAGCACTACGCTATGCTCTTAGAGAAAACTGATATCTTGACTATCTTAAGGGGTAACCCATATAAAGTTAAATCAAAATATTGTATTATTTTGTCAAGATAAAATATAGAAAGTTGAAGAAATTACAAGATATTTCAATATTGAAGCCGATATGATATCTTGGGATATCTGTTGAGCATAGGGTGAAGATGAGATTTTTAAGCACTTATTGTGCTATTTAGCAATTTCAAAAATCTATTTAAGAAAGAGAAGGGAATAAAAGAATTCTCCGTTGATAGATCACTCTTATTTGGCTGTCATTTGGACTATCTCTTCTTGGGGCCAACTTTGGAGAGTGTTTATTTGAATACTTTTTTAGTTGTTTTGGGGCTTACGATTTATTGTACGCCCAAAAAAAGGAAAAAATAAAGAATGCACAATATTGAAATAGATTGATATCCCAGATAAAATGAAGATTATAACACGGATAGGGTAGATTTCTCTTTAATATTTATAGTTTTGAAAAAGAAATAGAGGTTTTGAGGGTAATCCCTATTGCCATTATTATTATCATCTTGTTATATAGTCTCATAAAGCAAGATCGATAAAATAACAGAAGAAAATATAATGATCATTATAGCAAGAGATATATATTTTTCTTTTTAGCTTACTGTTGTTGTTGTTATTATTATTTTAATATAGATTCAGAGAATATAGTTATTGAAGTAATTAAAGAAAAGATAATGATACATTATTATAACACATTATTTGGTATTATAATTGCCGTATTATAGTGATCCATCTTATGTGAATAATGGGCATTTTTTTCATCTTAATCTTTCTCTATATAAAATACTATTTTTCAAAATTCATTTTTTCTTATCAAATTTAACTTAAAAAATGATAGTACGTCCCAAAAAGTAATTTTAGGTTCTTCCAAGGTTCAAAACCATGAGTACAAGTACAGGCAAAATCTCAGCACAGAAGGACCACACGCCGAGCAGAAGCTGATTGAATACAAACCACTGACATCATATTCTTGTCAGAATTACATCATAAAAGGACATACGAGATCTACGGAAAATGTTCTGTGGAGCAACATCGGAGACCCAAGCAACCATTAATATACAGTGAAATAAAAATTAATGTTTGGGTCGTATAACGCCTGTGTGGAATATTTGAATTAGGTCATACTCAAATTAGCTTCAAACGTTAAATACGATGTCGTGCTCCGACCATAATATAGCAGAAAGTCTTTAACCATCCATTTCTAGAAAATATCAGATAATTATTATAGAAGTATGCTATTTGTCAACTGCCCATATATTTCGGAAAACGAGCAAAGCTGATGAATGGGTCGTCTTCTTTTTTTAAACTTGCTGTATATCTGTTGCTCACGCGAGATTAGCGTGAACAGCTGGTTTACTAAAAAAAAACCCTAGTCATGTACTTAGGTGCTGTGCTTGGATCCCATATTGGCTAGCTTTGTCATTTTAATGCAAGCATAAGTTATGGCTGTAGGTCATTCCAAGAGAAAAATGTGGCAAGCCCAACCATGGTTTCGAATTTTGTCTGGTGTAGAGGCAAAGTACATGGTGATTTGTATGGCAACTCCACGATGGTCCCACGTAATGCATGAATTAATTCTCCCGTGCTACGTGATATGTTGACATGTCAAGAGACTTGTTAAGTACCGTGGTTGGGCCGCCAGAGTTACTTCATCATAAATGTGCTAAAGACTTTATGTTCCTAGGTTGCTCCTTTGAAAGTGGTGCCCCAAGAAGCATTGATACCGCGGTCCAATGATTTTTCCACTGGGCTCCCAGGTCTCTCTTTCTCAAGCACCCCTTACATTTTCCCTCCTATTTTACCTCTTCTTTCTCTAAGGGCCGTTTATTGTCTTTACTTGTTAAAGTTTCTTATAAAATTAATGTTTGACGATCAAGAAGTGAATGATACTCATGGTCTAAGAAGCAATTGCGATGCTGCAGTTATCATGGTAACAGTTCTAAATTCTCGAGCGTGATATAAGCCGACAATTTTTTTTTTACTTGAAAAAAAGTAAGAAGAGTTCAAAGTGTACATAATTAGATAAACAATGCTTTTTATTTAGCTAAAATTTTATTACGGTCGATTCTAACTTGCTTGGATTTGCACAAGTAGATTGAGTTAATACAGAGTTAAATATTTTAAACATAATAATGTAATTGATATGGAAATATATAAAATCGAAACATAGTATCAAATAAATATAAAATAATTCATAAAAATATACATAAAAAGTTTTTCATGATTTTGTATTATATGTAGTATAGAAGTAAAGCATTTTATGGCCAATTCTCAAAATTAGTTGAGTTGGATCTCCTTTTTTTTTTCTTTTTCTTTTTGGAGATAGCATGAAGTACATTCTGGTCTGAAACTAAATTTATGAGATAATAAATTTAAAAGTATTGAAATGTCTAAATTCTAACAACTTTGCCAACTTTGCTGGATCACCAAGTTAACTTCACTTAGAATAAAGTGTTCTAGCAATCACTGTTATTAGAAATCGAATTTCCAATCTGATTTTTCAGTTGGCTAATTTCGATTAAGGTCTTATAGTGCTTTTCAAAGTTGTTTATCATTTTCTAGAAATCACTTAGAATAGAGTATATTATTTTTATCGATATCATTAATAATGGTCATCATTTTTATTGTAATTGTAAACAGGGATTTTTGAAAGGGTTTTGTTGATGCAGCTCTAACTTTACTGAAGTTAATTTTTTACATTCCTTAATTTCCTCAAATAAATTACAATCCTTCTCTCCTCTGTGTCATCTTGGGATGCCTTTGAGATTACCATCACGTTCACATCAAGAGAGTGTGTGTGTGGCTTTCATGGGGTTGTTCAGAATGTAAGCGTGCTCCCGAATGCACAAAGTTTCAGATCATCTCCTTGTCAAATGGCAACATCATGCAAGAATATTAGTTTTTGGTTAGTCAAAACATTTAAGACGTCAAACTTCGACTATTTTTTTGGGCCAATAAGGTATCATTGCGTCTAAGAAAACGAAGGTGCCAAACCCGAACTTGCTTCCTCGCCTCCAAAAGGCACCTAAACATAGTAATTTTACATGACATAGCACTTTATAAAGTAGGCTTTTGCCCAACTTTAATTAGGTAGTTAAGCGTTGACCAACCCACTTTGAGATTCACATCAAAAGCACAGAATCCAAAGATGCGTGTGAATCTCAAAGCAGCTTGCTCGACTTCCAGTGCCAGCAAAAATTATATATGACTGTCTTTTGTTAATGTTCAGCAGTTCAAGACGGTGTTTTAGGAACCAATCAGATCACTATTTCATCTTTGTAATAAATCAGCATGTCATAAGTTATCTCTTGGTGGCTTGGAAACTGCATAACCTAACAAGATGTGTTGGAATAGAGCATATGATCATTATTTATACCACACCCAAAAAAAAAGGACAGTATTGAGATCTTTTGAGTCTGTCAAATTTCTGGATGGAATGGTGTTTGATTTCCAAAAAGAACGCTGTATAACAGGACATCATTAGCATGGGTAATTTTGCAAAATAGAAATTTGATATATCTTCTCTCTTGCATTCAAATCCATATTTGATAAAAGTTTTTTAACAACCCAAATTTTTTACTTGTCTCTATCTTAACAAACCTCAGTCTAACAAACTTATTTTACTGCTCTCTTCGTCTCTTTGTAACAACCTTATTGCCTTAACCTTTATTTCTCATTTAATCACAATCTTTAATATCTAATCATCCTCTCCAATTTCTGTTTTAGAAACTTTGAAAGTTCGAGGCCTACTCCTCTCCATGCTGTGTGTATTATTTATTAAAATCTGAGTACAACGAAGCTAGTTCAATGCCTAGTCCCCTATGGCTCTTTTAGATTGGTATATTTAATACTAAATAAGATTCAAGTCCAAATGACGCCTTATCTATTGTACAATATAAGTTGCCCATAAGAGATGATATTTACCAATCATAGCTTTTAATGCTCAAACTTGTATGGACTTTTATACTCACGAGCCCATCCATCTGCTACCTTAAGCTTTTGGGTTAGACTTTAATATGGTACTAGAGCCTACAATCTCTTATGCTCACCAATTCTCCAATACTCGATCTCATGTTCGATCCACATGCTGCAGTTCTTTACGTTATGTCTCTCGAACCCTACACAGGAGAAGGGGTGAGTGATGACAATCCCAAATCGGATAGGGAAGGAACCATGTTGTGGTTTATATACTCATGGAGCCAACTACCTACTAGCTTATGATTTTGGTTTGGACTTTGATAAAATATAACTTTGATAAAATATAGTTGGATTCTTTACATATTCCATCTTTCTTATATTATAATGGTCTAGACATGATAATGAGCTGTAGAACATGTATGATTTCTATTTTGTGATCTCACACACGATTGGCAATGTTCGTGATAAAGAAACAATACACATGGCACAGTTGTACATGACCCTGGAATCATATGCTGAACAAAAATCATATGGGGTGGGCACTAGAGAAAAAAATATGGCTCAAACTTTCTATTTTACCACTTTTTTTTGTAGTGCATATCTTAAAGAAGAAATCCAAAACTTATAGATTTCTTCTATTAACAGAGTCGTTAGTTCCATGATTAAAAAAAATTAAAAAATTTGCAGTACATACTACATGGCCAACTAATACATGCCAAATAAATTAGTTATTTAGCAAGTCAATCAACAAATTTAGGTAAATTAATACCCAATTTCTAGAATATGGTGATCACCAGTACGCAATACAAGTCAGATAATATACACTTAACAAATTAGTTATCTAGCAACCTAATACACACTTTTAAGTAAATTAATATATAATTTTCAGAATATCATAGTCACCCATACACACTCCATGGCTGGTGATATACACTCGTTGATTTTCTGGTTTTAGACTGCAAGCTTAACCGATATATATCTAACAGTGATGCAATACAGATTTTCAAGTAAACCGATATATAATTTTCAGAACATACTTTTTATCAGTGCACATTATATGACCAGATGATACACACGAAGCAATTAATCATCTCGTATTTATCTTTTAAAGTTATGAGATTGATGAACTCCATTAGTAGTAGGAGCCTTATTCTCATTTGACTTTTGAGTTTTTTCTTTAAGTTGAGTGCTAGAAAAAATGTAGCAAAACAAGAGTCCCGTCCTATAAGATATTCTATAGTGCCTGGCCCAAATGATTTTTGTTTCACTATGCTAGCATCTCACCAAGGTAAGTATGTCAAATCTCATAATTTTTTTTTTCGTTCAACCGACGCTAAACGAATGCAATCAATTTAGAGTTATAAGACTAATAGCTTCAACTAAATTGAAAGGTTTGAAATTGCACTTCTAAACTACATATGAGGATATCATACAGATAAAGCATTTTGGCATCCGAGGATCTTCTCAATATGTATATCGCATCTATACATGTATGTGGTCGGAAATATCAAAGACGGCTTTAGGGGCAACAGTGCTGCGCAAGTCATGATTTTTGGAAGGTGATACCATGGTTTGATAGCATAATATTCCTGCACTTGTTGGGTTATCCAAACATCAAAGGATACCTTGAGCGGCTATCCACTAGATAGGATGGCGATGTAATTAAAGCACAAGATTTTGCCAAGAATCCAGGACCGAGAGAGATGTGCACTTGTCTCTTTCTTGTTATCTTTTGAATCCATTTGTTGAAGCTTTATAGGAGTAATGGTCCCCAATGTCATGCCCCCAACTTGAAAATAGGAGTTGAAAATCGCTGCATACTTATTGATAACTCTTTCCACAGGTATGTAAAGTATTTCGACATGACATCAAATATATGGCAGCAGAGATAATTAAAATAACTAAAATCTAATATTTAATTAATTAACAAATCTAACCGATAAATAAAAATTAAAAGGCTTACATCAATTAAACCTCAATTAATAATCCTATAAATAGATAATAATAAATCTAAATCTAAACTATGTTGGTATTATCTCACTCCTAAAGCAGTACCACATTGGCAACTAAGAAACTAAATCTAGAAAGAAAAAAGAGATAATGAGCTTAACAGCTCAATAAATAACGAATATCTTAATTAGATAACTCATATAATAGCATAATATACAATAGTCACATATAAATTACCCCGAATTAATGTAAAGACCTAATCATTTTTTTTTTCAAAATACAAATTTAGTAAAACCAGTATCTTTCAAATATTCATATATATAATTATAAATTTAATTTAGAATAAATCACATTCAGCTCAATAGTCTTTAACTATGACCACACTTATGGCTAGGCCAAAAACAGAAACTAAACCACATTTATACCTAATGGAGTGGACTGGTTGACAAACTTGTACTCTATAGTGTGGGCTAGAATGCTATATCTAGATCTTGTGGTGGGGCCAAAAACAGAAACAATGAGCTCAATAATAATCAATATACTAATGTATAACCTCTAATTGGTAAGGTCTAGAACATAGTGAGGCTAAAAATTTAAATCTGATACATATCAAAGCTCTTTTTATGAAATAATATATATACCATAATCTAATCATGCATATTCCATATTAAATGAATAAATAATAATACCCTAAAAATCTCAAAAATTGTAAGTTTACTTTTCGTTTAGAAACACAATTTTACAAAACTCATAAATCACATATAAATCAATAACTAATTTATCTAATTTTAAAAATAAAATTATTTAAACGAAATATCTAGAAAGATGGACCATTGATTATCTTGCACGAACAACGAGCAAAGAAATCTTTCAGGACCTCATATTCAACGTTATATTTCTATCAAAGTTAACCATGAAAAATTTTGAAATAAAAACCCCAAGTCCTAGCCCCTTTATGGAAGATCAAGCTCAATAATTAGAGAATATTATAGTAAAAATCAAAGCAAGGATAGAAGAAGGATAAGGTTGGCTAAGCGGTAGTGTCGATGTCTTGAATTGGTTTGGCTAAAGTAATCTTTTTTGATCAAGGTTAGATTAGGATATAGATGGCTCCATATAGATTAAGGATGACAAAACTTAACGATGTTCAACAAGAAATAGGGTGGTGACCAATATACTCCCCAACAGCTAAGGGTCAGGATCTCTTATGTGATCAACCTATGCTTGATGGGATCCACTGCAGGTCCACAAGTCAAAAGGATTAAAAAAAAAGAAAAAGAAAGAAAAGAGAGAGAATATATATTTTCTTCACTATTATATATATATATATATATATATATATCTACAAAATATTAGCTTTAGATTTTTGGGCCAATTTGGGTCAAGTTTTTTAGGCTGGTCACTACAAGAGGCCGGGCATTACACCCACAATTGAGCAAGTAGAGTAAATTGGATGGGTTTCATTGATGCAAGATCTTGTTTCTTTGTACTCTGTCCTGTTTAAGATAAGATGTAATATGCGGTGATGTACTATGCCTTCTATATTCTTGCCACGTAGGACACCGCAATCTTAAGCTTTTAAACATACGGCAGCCTTTTCTAGAAATTCATAAACATGACAGATCTTTAATAGCTTGTAGTAGAAATCTATAACAGTTTTGACTAAATCTAGGCCACGGCAGACATTTACCTGAAAGGAGTGTTCGTAACATGACATGGATCTACTAATTAAAATTTAAATAATTACTTTTCTAGAAAAAGTTTAAATAAAAGTTCTGTTTAAAAAATTAAATAAAATTTTATATAATGTGTCCGAACTTATTTATAATTCTATTTAAATATAAATATAAACTTATTAAGAGTGCAAAAATAACATACAAACATCGCAAACCATCCTGAATTGGAAAAAAAAAAAAAAGGTTCCTAAGCCTGCAAATCCTCATTTCTCTTGGTTTCTTTGTAAAGATTATTTGTTTTTCATTATTATTCTTTTTATTTATTATTGCTTATTTAAGATTTTATGTTTATTTACATATTGCTTAGCATTTAATTTTGTACAGACTAGTCATGTTCCTATGATATTTAGGTGCTTGTAGCCGTCCAAGTTGAGAGTGTACTGCATTATGATTTTCTACAGCCATTATAACTGAATTACATTTTAATTCAGGACATTATTTTATAGATTAAATGTCTTATTGTAACATTGAGATGGTTTCCTGGCTAAAAAAATAGTTCAAATTATATTAATTTACACTAGACCCCATGAAGATTAGCTCCAAGGGTTAAGTCTAACACCTTAGTCTTGGACTCCACGGCTCCAAGGGTCAATTTGTCTCCCAAAGTGACACTTAAAGCCAAGTCAGCATGGACGCAGACCCTCCTAGACTTGCTTGCCTCCGTAGCCAAAATGCATGAAGAATTTTGTAAGGGCATAGTTATCCACTGAATGAACCAAGAGAATGCGTGCTTCCTCTACCAAGAGTACTCTCTAAATTTTTATAATATAAATAAAATTAAAAGTTCTGATACAATTTTCAAAGAAAGATAGCTGTCTTTTTTTTATACAAAGAAAAACAAATTCTAGATTAACGCTGAAACCATATTCCCTGACTCTTATTGAATTTAGGTTAATACTTGGACCCTACAGTGCAACAACTAGGGTAAAGCAATATGGGATGCATCTAGAATCCTACATGCACGGCCAAGCTAAGCTGGTGCACGTCGCCACTCGCTAAAACATGCTAGAATGAGTTCCATTCATCCCATCCATGTTTGAGTAATTGGCCCGTAGTAATACACTATGGTGATTGGTGGCATGTGCTAGCATGGTGGTGGATACAATGCAGGCAATAATTTTTCCTCTTATGCACATATGCAAATTATGTTAGCCCATAAATTGATTTGGCAACTTCATAACCATTTGGTCGCCTTTATAGTAACAAATGCTCGAAGCTACACCACTCGCCTCTTGCCACATATGAAGAGAATTTTGGTGTGTACATATGCAGCATTATTCATTTTTAACTAGATGATGGTTCAAAGCTCTAACATTTCTTTCTTTTTCTTTTTCCATTTTTGAGCGTATCCAAGGTAAAGTTCTAGCATTTAGAGAGTAAAAAAGGTCAAAGAGGTGCAACATTAACCATTTGTTGGATAATTAGATCCTAGAGACATCTAAATGCTAATCTTTAAGGTGATCAAAGGGACTTCACTAGAAAAAAAGAGTCACCCTAGAAAAATACAACACAAAAATATCACAATATGCTTCCATCAACCTCCAAATTAATCCCTAGCAATTAAACTAATAAGAAAATACCACCCTCACCTTTGTGTGTATATGTTTGAGAGAGATAGTGAAAGCATGTTGCGTAACACACACACACACACACACACAGAGAGAGAGAGAGAGAGAGAGAGAGAGAGAGAACCAGACTAACAACTTCTAAGGGGTGTATTTGTTTTCAAGAAATAAGTGTGTTTTTATAACAAAACTGATAAAGGTGTTGACAATTTGTTGTGTAGAATCCACTGAGGAAAAAAGGAGTACCAAATGAGTGGTAGGAGGAGAATTCCCATTAGATTGTGGTCCTCACCGTACTCCGAGAGCCAAGGGCTTATGGAAAGAAGAATAATCGGGAATGGGGGACAGAAGAGGGAAGATAACAACCAAACCCCACGCTAGAATTTGTTCTCTTCTCTGCCTCCCTAACACGTTAATTTTATGCATCACTTGTTAAATGTAAAGGAGAGCAACAGATTGTGTTTGCTTGGAGAATTTAATTTGCTTCTGCTAAACTATTTGTTCTATTCTTTTTTGGTGTTTCTTTTCATATTGGCGAGTTCCAATCGCACGTAATGCATGTGTGAACAGACATGGATGGCTGTAATTTTATAACTGGCTATGCATGCAGGAAACTAGAAGTCTGAGGGGACTCACCAATACGTATAGATTGGACTTCAATCGGGAGTCTCGTGCTTTAGGATAGACTATAGTCTCTTTTTCTAAGATCACATGAGATACCATTCAACAAACTGTCACGCCCCGGATCCCGGATCCGTGACACAGCCGTGCCATTGCCGACATCCGTCCACAATGGCACGCAGCCTCATACATGGGTAACAAGGTAGTCAACCAACCAAATCTTTTCATATGAAAGCATTCTTAGTACATCATGCTGGTCATTACCCAAATACAGAGCT
>JAOXJJ010000914.1:5614037-5652453 GCA_025769935.1 Phoenix roebelenii
TAGAGCATCTAATAGAACCTGTCTTTAGATGACTGTAGGTATATTCAAATGTCAATTTGAGATGTCATGAAGGTTCTTAGCTGTGTTGTTGTGAGATCCAGCCCAGATAGGCCATTTTGGGCTGGCTGTTTTGGCCCAGATAGGCCATTTTGGCCCAACCGAACTCCGCCGTGCCACTCTCACCTCTGTCTTCGGCTCCAACTTCTCTTTTTCTTTTCGTTCCATGGGCGCCGGGGCAAGGGAAGAGAAGGGGATGGGAGTAAGAATCTTTTGATCTCCCTAAGGAGCACAGCTCGTCGGAAATCTTGAACCTGTATATGTATCTTCAGAGACATAAACGATCAAAGTTAGACGATGAGGATAATAACTATCGTTACAAATCTGAGGTGACAGTTTTATGTTCTGGTTTTGAGAAAGCCAAAGAAAAGCCTCCAAAGTTGGAGATTATGCAGATCCACTTGCTTTGTCCAATCTTCTAGAGCTTGGATGATGGAATATATGGAAGGGTAACCAAAGAGTATGAAACTCTCTGTGAAGGCCTGTGTTGGGTTGGGCCGGCCCCTGAGTAAGGGCGGCCCAACGCATGAAAAAGAGGGGGAGGGAGTCTCCCGATCGGAGTAACCCCCTTCCCTGTTTCGAAAATTCCTCCCTCCCTCCCGAATCCATCGGAAGGGAGGTTATGGGGTGCTAAAACCCCACCATATCAGGCTAGGACCCCCTCCCTCTCTTTCTAGGGCATCAACCGAGAGCCTTTCCACAAAAAAAAAAAAAAAAGAAGAGGGGAGATCAGAGTTCTAAGCTTGCCGCGGAAGGGATTGGAGCATTCGCCGTCGATCCGGTCGGAAGGATCTCGCCGGAGGCAAGGTGAGCACCCTCTCCTCCTCCTTCGTCTTTGGCCATTACTTCCTTGGGAATGTGGCCGGGAAGCCGCCGGACTAACGGGGAAGGCCGAGTCTCTGTTCGGCCTTCTCCTCTTCCGTTCCAGCCGGCCGTTGCCGGTGTGGCACCACCGGCACCACCATCGGCCGCCTGCTGCCGAGCACTCTCCTCCTTTCCATCGAAAAGGAGGAAGGAAGAGGGGGAGAGAGAGAGAGCCAACTCTCTCTCTTCTTTGTTGTTTTATTGACGGGAAGAAGGAAGGAACAGAGAGAGAGAGAGAGAGCTCTTCTTTGTTATTTTATCTTCTCACTCTAGTTGCTATCTCTTATTAGTCTGTTTTCTCTCTAGTTTAATTCAGGAAGATCATGTATGGTTGGTTAGTCTTGGGGTGCTAGATGCTGGTGGACCCTTAAGAGGATCCATAGAGTGTTGGGTTTATATATATATATCTTGGATAATTTTTAATATTGATTTGGTTCTGTAGGAAAACAATCTGTTGGACGAGAGGACATTGAGCAGGATTCTGTGCATTTCGATTCTTTATCGCCGTGAGGGCGGGTGATTGGTTGTTTAAGTTTTCAACAAAAGGTAAGGATTCTTGTACGTCAATCCTGCATGATAAAAATAATTTTTGCACCTATTATGTATAATGTTCTATGATCGATAAGAAAGAAGCAAACTAGTTTTATATTAAATTGTGTTTTGATCGTATTCGCTTGTGATTGGTATCATGATGGATGCATGCATACGCATAACCTACACCTCATGATTGGACTGATGGATGTGGTGCTCTAAACTAACCATGTGATATTGGTTGCCCCGTCATAGGATGGAAACGTGACCGTGGTTAGTCTAAAGCCGAAAATAAATAAATAATAATAAAAAAAGAATTGATGTGTAGATGTAAACTAGATTGTATGAAGAAGGACTTTGGGTTTATCTTGTTATTGTGGTAGGCCCCATCACAGGCTAAAAATGTGGTACTTTGGTAGGCCCCCCTCATGCTAGAAATGTGGAACTACAATGTGCAGGCTCCGCCACAGGCTGAAAATGTGATACTTTGGCAGGCCCCATCACTTACTAGAAATGTGGAACTATAATGTACCGGCCCTGCCACAGGCTGAAGATGTGATAATTTGGTAGCCCCACCACAGGCAGAGAAATGTGATCGAGATTTGACCTAAAGTCGGAGAGATAATTGATCCGGATCACGTTGAAGAAAAAGCATTGAAACGACAATAAAGATTTATGAGCTATCATATGCTATATCATTTTTGTGTGGCTGAACTTTTATTGATGTTTGATGTACATACTTATATTGATTATTTGAGCTTTTGATAGCCGGTATATGGCTTCATGATATATGCATCGATTTGTCGGGATTTTCAAATTCACAATATTATTATGTTGGTATGGATGTGTAGGAATTCTTACTGGGCTGTAAAGCTCACCCCCTCTTCTTCTCTCTTTTTATCAGAGTTGCAGGATGCATAGATTTGGATGGGATGGGCGCAGAGTGCAAGTATCAGAGTCATTAGCTAGTTAGTTTGTTTATCATTCTTTGATGTCGATGAACATTTGAAGTTCTTGTAATTGAACTAATTTGTTTATTTGATTGAACTAATTTATTTATTTGGACATATCGGACTTGTCTATTTGAATTACTAAATTAATTGTGGATTTATTGGATTTTTTGTTAATCATAGGCCTTGCATGATCTTTAGGGCACTGCTCTAGAGCTCATGCGGCCGGTCGCGTACCGGATCCGGGTGCTGGGTTCGGGGCGTGACACCACTATTGTCCCTTTCTTGGTGGTATCATGCCCGGGAGGGTGTTATCAACAACGGCCATGGATATTATGTCTAGCTTTTAAGGCAAGCTCAATTATCATAGACAAACAAAAGAAAAAGATATTTAAACATGCACATATGAATAAAGGAAAAATGTTTCAGGGCATCTGTTATATGTGCACAAAACTCAACTAAAATTCTTATGTTATGACAAGAGAACTACCATATGAGGAAGTCTGATAACATTGCTCATAAATAATCTCGAGGTTTATTTGTAAAGGAGAAAACAAAGAGAAGACTAAATTTCCATCTCAACCATTTAATCACCTAAAAGGAATGGGTAAAATCTAGTAAAAATTTATGCATCAAAAAGACAATAATTAGAACACAAAATAAGCAAATAAACAATTCAATAGGTAAATTGTAGATGAAGAGCTTGCAGAAGATCTTATTATTCATCACATCTCATTATCCAAAAAAAAAATCATGAATGATAGAAAAAGATAATTGTTTGTTATCTTACAATTAATTTACATAGCTAGAATTGCAAGAGTAGGTCAGGTGGTAACATGTCCAAGATTTGTTCCAATTGACTGCTATAAAATATTTATGCGTTGTTTGAATTCAAGTTGACAAATAAAACATATATAGCCTTATTATGAGACTTCTAAATTATTCCTGTGCCATTGGATGGGCATGGATAAGACTGGAATTATTTCTAGAAGCATCACAATGCTGCCAACTGTATTCCCCAGATCTCCAAGCGAGACAGTGTGGATTACGTTATCCTCACGTGCAGAGGTTGACAATAATATCACCACCTCCCAACTTTAAGGGGGATTTCTGTAAAATTTGATAGACAGGGGGAACAAATCTTTGAGCATGGTAGGAAGAGATATACTAAAAAAAAGATAATTGGCAAGAAAGCAACCTGATGATGCAAGCAAAACCACTCATACAATCCAACCATTACCAAAAATCGGGAAAAAAAAAAGTAGAAAAGAAAAATCAAAGCCAATCATCCCAGTCCCCACATCCATTTGGCTCGAGCCCTGTCCCCCACCAAAAAAAGAAAGAGAATAAAAAGAAGGAAAAAAAATGGAGAAAAGCTCTGATAGCCTTGCAGCCATTGACTGCCTGCGGCCCCCCAGCATGGAGAAAGTTGCAGCATGAATACATGATCTGATCTTCTCCTATCCCCATTTTCTTGGGAGGAGGAAGAAAGAAGGAATACAGAGACACCATAGAGTGATGACTGGTGGTGTCAGCGGCAGCAACAGTAGTACTAGGAGCATAGTATGGTTCCAGAGGGATCTGAGGGTGGAGGACAACCCAGCACTAGCAGCTGGGGTGAGGTCAGGGGAGGTGGTGGCTGTGTTCATCTGGTCCCCTGAGGAGGATGGGCCCTACTACCCTGGGAGGGTCTCCAGGTGGTGGCTCAGCCAGAGCCTCCTCCACCTGGACTCCTCCCTCAGGAGCCTTGGCACATCCCTCATCACCAAGAGGTCCTTTGACACTGCCTCCACCCTCCTGGAAATTGTTCACTCTACTGGTGCCACCAATCTCTTCTTCAATCACCTCTATGGTCAGTCTCTCTCTCTCTCTCTCTCTTTCTCTGCCCCATCTCTTTTTCTTTGGTCGTGGTATGGATAAGGCTGTCTACTTGATTATTTATTTGGTATTGATTTTTGGATCAACTGGTGGTGTTCTTGTGTTTGGTTTGTGTGGGCTTAATTATTTCTTTGTAAAAAATTATATGTTTTTTTATCTTTTTTATTTTTTTTCTCTCTTTCTTTCTTGCAAATAAGTCTTTCCCCTTTATTCTTGTGTTTTGATTGGCCTTTATTCTTTATTCAATTAATTTAGGGTGATCTGAAGTCATTTTATTCTCTTTTTCAATGGGTCCTCGGGTTTCTAGCATGTTATTTGTCACTTGGTTCCATATGAGGTTTTAATATAAGATTTGTTCTTATACCTGTTCATTTGGGTACCTCTTATGCTATTTTTTGGGTAGAAACCTGTTCTTATTTGAGTTATTAAACGCTGCCTTTCTAATCTCAATAAGAAAATTGCATATCTTGTTTATGATTCTCTTCTCTTCTTTATTATTAATCCAGGATTTCCTTGTTTGGGCCTTTTCTTCTTAATTATCCATCTTTGAACCTAATGAAAGTTGGAACAGGTTTTCTCCTTGCTGTATTATCATCTTGCTGTTTTGAGTTCGAGTCGAAAGCATATTAGATTCAAAAAATAGGAGCTGGTTATTTGGCACATGGTTCCTTTCCCCAATCAGTTTCAGGATTTGATTTACTTTTCCCTTTGTTAATTTTCCTCTTTTTCTTATCAGCACAGAACATTTGGGGCAATTATTCTTTCTTGTCTGTTGTTCTTGTGAATTTCGAATTGACCGTAGTATTTCAAGATGAAAACCATTGCTTATCTTCTGATTGGTTGGGCACCATTTTGGTTATATCTATTATATGTCTTGGCTTGTACAAGAGGATATTGATGATCAGGCAGTTCGAACGAAGCATTCTTATAAATTATAGGCATATAATTTGCTACTCATCTCTGGGTGCATCTGAATTGTGTTGTTCACTAGTAAATGATAAAAAATGGACTGGCTTCAGGTAAAGAGATGTTGATTGTGTAATTGTGGGATCTGACTATCCTTTTTTAATTTTCTCCAGATCCTCTGTCTCTTGTTAGGGGCCATCGTTTGAAAGAACTTCTGACTGCTCAAGGCATAACAGTCCGCTCGTTCAACGCGGATTTGCTCTATGAACCGTGGGAAGTTAACGATGAAAATGGCAGCCCATTTACAACTTTTGCGCCTTTCTGGAATAAATGCCTTAGCATGCCGTATGATCCAGCAGCACCATTGCTTCCACCCAAAAAAATAACATCAGGTATGACCTGCTTTTATGAGATTGCACCTTTTACTCTTCCATTGTTGATTGATCTACTGTGACCTAGGTGAGCCTTAAATTCAATACGGAACATTTTATAGTGTTAATTGCTGTTGCTACGTTGGCAATCTTCTGTATATGATACCATAGTGAAAAAATGGAACATTTTGCTAATTGAATTACTTTTTATAATTTCTCAGCTTTTCAAGCATTAATTACTCTTTTATAAAGAAACACGCAGAGATGTGATGCTAACTTTGGCCTTTCAGGCTTGAAAACTTTCTTGATCAGAATTATGAGCTTAATTGTGATTGCAGTTTGTCTGATATGATCAGGTTTGCATTGAGTATAAGGGTATTTTTGAAGTAACAATTACATGCATAATAATGAACATGCTGATTATTTATCATGAACTTGTATGAACTTCTTTTAATTTCACCTTGTTACTCATCCTACTAATTGTAAGCTGAAATATAACCTGCAACTTTGAGGGCCTTGGTACTCCTTATCCAATATGTTGCATATGTATGCTTTTAGCTATTTCTTTGAATTGTCATTCTGGATTATTTATTGTTTTGACATTAAACTTAGAAAATGTCAAGGAGATTTTTTTTTCTCCATTAAAAGCACCCTTTCTCAAGTGCTCTCGCTCTATTCTGTCAGGTGATGTATCAATGTGCCCCTCAGATACTCTGGTCTTTGAGGATGAGTCTGAGAAAGGAAGCAATGCACTTCTTGCTCGAGCATGGTCACCAGGATGGCGCAATGCTGATAAGTCTCTGACTGCCTTTATTAATGGACCACTGATTGAGTATTCAGTAAATCATAAAAAAGCAGATGGTGCAACTACATCTCTTCTTTCCCCTCATCTACACTTTGGGGAGCTTAGTGTCCGCAAAGTTTTTCACCTTGTTCGAATGAAACAACTTGTGTGGATTAATGAAGGAAACAAAGCAGGTGAAGAGAGTTGCAACTTGTTTCTGAGATCTATTGGTCTTCGGGAGTACTCTAGATACTTGAGTTTCAACCATCCCTGCAGTCATGAGAGGCCTCTTTTAGCGCACCTTAGGTTCTTTTCTTGGGTGACCAATGAGGGTTATTTTAAAGCTTGGAGACAAGGTAGAACTGGATATCCTCTCGTAGATGCTGGTATGAGAGAGCTTTGGGCAACTGGCTGGCTACATGACAGGATACGTGTGGTTGTTTCCAGTTTCTTTGTGAAGGTCCTGCAACTTCCTTGGAGGTGGGGGATGAAGTACTTCTGGGATACTCTATTAGATGCTGATCTTGAAAGTGATGCCCTTGGCTGGCAGTATATATCTGGGACTCTTCCTGATGGTCGTGAATTGGATCGCATTGATAACCCTGAGGTATGATTTATGTGCAGTAGCTCTTGCCAAGCCTAGCCACCTCTCTCTCTCTCTCTCGTGCACGCATGCACACGCACATGCATTCATACTCTGGAGTAACAAATTCTATTAATGTGATATTTAATGTGGTTATTTTATAAGTTCTATGTCACGTAATCAATTATCATGTTATATACTTTTTTCCTGTAAAGACTTTGCACATGTCAATCCCCTAAAAGTTTTCCTTCATTTCGTTTCCACTATTCGAAACTGCAGTTTGAAGGGTACAAATTTGACCCAAATGGAGAATATGTACGTCGTTGGCTTCCTGAGCTGGCCAGGTTGCCCACTGAATGGATACACCACCCATGGGATGCACCTGAATCTGTACTACAAGCCGCAGGAATTGAACTAGGTTCCAACTACCCTCTTCCCATTGTAGAAATAGATGCAGCAAAAGCCAGACTGCAAGAAGCTCTTGCAGCAATGTGGCAACTTGAAGCTGCAACAAGAGCTGCTATAGAAAATGGAACAGAAGAAGGCCTTGGTGACTCTTCAGAGCTACCACCAATTGATTTTCCTGAAGAAGTACAAATGGAAGTGGACCATGAACCATTCAGAAATACTACTAATTCACCAGCTGTAGACAGGAGACATGAGGATCAGATGGTTCCTAGCATGACTCATTCAATAGTTAGAGCTGATGAAGAGGAAGTTTCTGCAGATTTGGGGAACACTGCTGGAGATAGCAGACCAGAAGTACCATCAAACATTAATTTTGATGCAGAAGCTCGTGGAGAAGAAATTGACAGAGGCAGCGTTCAAACAGTGAGGAATAATGTTGTTCCACATTTCGGTCCAGCCAGGCTGCAAAGTCCTGCAGAGCCCACAGTTGACTCATCAAGCAGCCGGACAGAAAGAGATGGTGGCGTGGTTCCAGTTTGGTCCCCTTCCGCAAGCTCTGGCCATTCAGAGCATTTTGTGGCTGATGACACTGGCATTGCAAGTAGTGGCTATTTACAGAGGCATCCCCAGTCTCGCCAACTAATAAATTGGAGGCAGCTTTCACAGACAGTGTGAGTGTAATATATTTTTTTTGGTGTAAAATAAGTGTAATAATTTTGTAGCATATCACTGTACAACTTATATTATTGCAGAAAGATCTTCACAAATTTCATTTTTATGATTGAAAAGTGCTAAAAGTCTTGTTCTTTCAACACTTAATTTTCTGGCTTTAATGTAACAAACGTAAAATGGCTCAGGTAGCCTAAATTGGCAGAACTTTTCGCATGATGCTCGCCGTATGGTCATCATTGACTTCATCTCTGATATGAAGATTCTTGTTTTTTCTTGTTAAGGAAACATGTGTTTTTCTTTTCTATCTTTGAGTTACACTTATCAGATTCCTCTAGATCCCTAAATGTTACTTATTTTTCTTTGCTCTTAATTTCTTCTGACAATGAAAAAATTTGCATGACAGGACAAGAAGTTGGGAGGTGGAGAATGCGGTGCAGCCGAATGCTTTTGGGTAAACTCCAAAATAGAAGATAACTTATGTAAATAATTTAGCCTTCTTTCTTTGTAGCCTGATCTGCATATAAGCTTCCCACTTTCTGAATGATAAATTGAGCAGACAATCATACTCTGCATCTGCTGTATTGTTCATCAGATTGTTTGAATTTTCTAATAAATGCATGTGCACATCTCTCTTATTCCTGAATTACACTCCATTGCGTTGAGTGTATTTCTCTGTTATCCAAGAATTTGATGTTGTTCTCAAGCATAGTGGATTCATCTTTGACATTGATCATAACGTGAAGATGCCATGACATCCAATTTATAGGATAGTGTAGTATATGACTGAATTTGAGAATGTTGATGTTCTCATTTGTAATATTATATGTTACATTTATAAATATGTCTAGGTAATGAGAATTCTCACGCAATGTTTGAACTTTTGCTTGGTTCGATAGCATAAAGGTAACAATCAAGCCTTTTTCCAGGTATTCATGTTCAGCATTAGTTTTTTACTACCAAAAGCCATGGCTTTTATCACCGCCACTGAAATCCATATTCAGTCTCCAACAGTGTCACCTTGTGTTTCTTTCCTTTTTCTTTTCCCTTTAAGACAAATTAGCTACTCTCTGGACAAGGGACCCACTATGTTATCTGATGCAAAAGTTCTTGTGTTTGTAGCCCAATTTATTTTCAACAATCTCCACTTTGATGTTCGCACATCTGCTAGATAAGTATGGCTTTGATCCAATTTATAATCCATTTTTTATGAATTTAACATCTCAGACCTTATTTTTGGTTCATATAGTTTCCTGCATAAGTCTCTAGAGCATGCAACAGTTGAACATAATCTAAAGAACACCTCTCTACTTGATCCACCCTACTGAAATTCTATTAAATATGCCTCTCTCTCTCTCTCTCTCATTTACTTTAGTATCCTATAATAATTGACTGGCTTTCTTTTGTATAATTTTATGTTTGTTTGGACCAGTAATTCTTTTTTTTTTTGTTTTTCAACCATTAAGTATGTTTAAAATAATCCTCTAAAGCTTAGTTCCCGAATTCAATTTTGCCTTCACAAACATCAGCTGTAAGTACATTTGTAACAAGTATAAAGAGATACAGGTTGGAGCCAACTCTTGGTGTATGTCCATCATGACAGGGAATCTATAGTGTCATGCCACAACTACTTCTAAAGCCTGTGTTTGATTCGCATGCATTTATTGACAGTTTTAAAATATCCTTTATGTAGTATCATCTCTACTAATGTCTAGGCAAATACTGCTCATAAAACCACCTGATATGCTATCTACCTGTCAGCAAACTATGTAATGTGTATTCTCTCTTAGAATTTTTCCATGAATCCCTAAGCAAGGTAATAGATGTTATAAAGCTGTATGGTGATATAAGCAAAATGACTAGTCAATATTGATTGAGCTTCTAAATATTAATACAAAATGGTCATCAGAGATTGTTCTCATTTTTTGCATAATCTTCGATCCATTATCCTCTCAAATAACTAAAGCATGTTGTAAAAAATCCATTCTGTCAAAATTAGTGCAATCCTGTATGCTGTCTTCATCTAATTAATTGGTTCCCAATCATTTCAATTTCCTTATTTTGAAGATCTTACATATAATGTAGCTAACCTATCGACCAATTTCTTCATCATTATCAAAGTACAGTTAATATTTCAGCTGTCCTTTATTTTCCTATCCTTTTCCTTTATATTCAAAGTTTTCAATGTCAATTATCTGAGTTGGTCAACTGTAACCATGCATTCTTTTTAACTATGCCTCGTTTATTTGTTTTCTTGTACTAGTTTGCTCACTCAAAAACTTTTCCTCCATCTTTTACCAACCCAATTTAACATTTAGGTCCTAGAAGCAAAATCCTTGCATACTAGATCTTTTTTGTCTTTTTTTCCTAATTAACTTTCTGTATAAACACCATTTTTCATATAAATGCCTTTTTTAATATAAATGTTTTTTTATGTAAATTCATTTCATAGCCTTCAAAGTCTTGTATGTCCTTTTCTTTCTTTTTTTTCTACCATTTCATAAAATATTGCCTTTGAGACCTCAACATTCTGTGAGGAGGCCCTTTTCGAAGTATATTTTGCTTGCATTTAGAGGTTTTAAGAAAATCTCTGGTCATTCAGCTAATATATTTGGCCCGTTTCAACCATTTGCTGCAGTTTTCCACCAATTGTTTTCTACGGAGGTTTGGTTCAGTTTTTCCCTTTCAGGGTTCCACCACCTAATTTTTGGGACGCCATGGTTTCATCTTTTTCCTTATTCCTTATTTTACTTTTTTTTTCCAAGCTTCCAGAACCATGAATATTGGGCTCATGCTCTGTTATCCGACTAATATCTCCTTGTATCATCATATATTGTTGATTTTCTTTTCGTATTGGAAGGTTATACAAGTTGAAGTAAATACCATGAATCAACTACATATCATCGACATACCTTAGAAAACAAAGTTAAGTTTTTTACCCTTCTCTCTCTTTTGAACTCTGTTGTTTCCAAGGATCTGAGTGTTAAAGATTCTTGCTCATAATCTGATATGGCAGGATCTAACCACTCTATGAGTTAGTTATTCTGTTGGTCTCTTGAAATAAGGATCTGGAATATATTGCAGAAGTTTGAAAAATTGCAGGATGATGAATTTCTTTCAGAATATTGCAGTAATAGATAACTAATTTTGTGAAATTAAGGATTCTTTGAGTTGGCTGAACCTTAGGACTGGCTGCAATGGACCTGAACATTCAATTTGGCATTTTAATTTCTGCAACCTATGAAACACCTCTGATTCATTCAAAGTTGCTGTCGGTAGTGTATTTTATGTTTCATAATCCTTCATTGTCTTCTAACTTGCTCTAGCACAATTTTTTTCTTCTTTTCTTCGAGAGGAAACGAGATGAGGCCCAAAGGGTTCATTAAGAGAATGAAAGTACATCCCCTCAAAAGAGAGAAACAAAGGAAAAAGAGAAAATAAAAGAAGAGGGGAAGGAACACAAAAGGAGAAAGAAGAAAAACAAAGTCAAACTAGCTCCAGTTTATTGAAAATAGGAAATAGTGGGTCTCTCATCTACTGTGACACCTGCATGATCCATTCTTTCATAAGGTAGAACTTTGGGCACCAACAAGTCTTGATCTTCCTCCTTATCTGAGAAACTTGTTGAGTTGCTCTCTGGCCACAGCACTATTTAAGCACCATAACAAGTACACCCCACCCTTGCATTGGGTTCTCGGCAAGATGACTAATTTGGTAGAAGACACCTAATTTAGATGCAAACACCCACCACAGGCAAGAAACAAAAGAACATCTAATAAAAATATGATCTTGAGATTAGATTTGTCTTCTCGGTACCGAATTCTATACTAGTGCCACATTAGTATTGTGTCGGTATGGTACTGTACAGAATTTTTTTTGGCGTACCAAGTGTTGGTATGCCATTCGTACTGAATATTTGTACCGAACCGGTACAATATGGTATGCTCCATGCCGTCCGGTTCGGGCTGGTACGGCATATCTTGTAGCAAATAGTAGGGCCAATCCATCCTTTTCTTTTGAGATTCTTGCCTGTAAGAATCTTATAGTGGATCGCCAACCAAGCAAAGATCAAAGTCTGGGAGGTAACTGGGCATTTCCAAAGGGACTTGAGCAAAGATCCCACAACCCCATAATTAAGAATGGGATGGATGCGTTTTAGTAGCATACTCTCACTTCAAAGTTCATTTCCATCTAACAGAATCTTGTTCTGTTCCCAGAGAGCTGTTGCAAAAGGTTATCAAGTTGCTATTACGATGCAATTTAAAATATTCTTGCTGCAAAGCAACAAACAGCTACCTTAGTACTCCAAATACTTTCATCTGAAATTCTCGCATTCAACTTTCCCTTTCGCATGAAGCTCATGATATTTCTCATTCATACTTGTTAGTCAGGTTGTTTCTAGCAGGTGTATATAATAAAATGCATTTTATCATGCCTGGAAATATTTTGCCTGCTACTGGATAGTATTAATCTATCATAATATTAAAAGTCTTCGCACCTCAAAGGATCAGAAACTCAAGTGTTCAAATTAAGAAAAATTAGCACCTTAAGTCTATGATTTGCTCATGTTTTGCAGGAGATTCGAGTTCAGGTGTCACAAGGATTTTTCAAAATGTGAGAGACAAGAAAATTTGTTTGCATAATGCCTTTATTTCACAAGTTTAATAATAAGGAACCTTGCTGCCCATGGAATAATTCAGATTCTTGAGTAGTCCTTGCAAACAGAAAACATTTTAACTGTGAAAGATGTTCGATATTGAAGTAATTCTACGGTAAGGAATCAAAAATAACCACAGAATAGGCAGTAAGAACAAGCAGCTAGAAACTGCAGCATCATCTTCTCTATATAATGGGAAAGTCACACAGAGTTTGTTAGACTCCAAGGCTTATGCTTTCCCTGTACTCATCATGATGGGAGTTCCAGCCCGAAAGTTAAATTTCCAGGCCAAACCTCAGCATGTAGAGCTAAAACCTGAGGTAGTCTGATCTTTTCTGGGTCGGGAATTCAGCTCATTCAGGCCTGCCGGCCTGGCACATTGAGAGTCCTAATTGGGGCTTGTGGGTCTCTCTCCCTCTCTCTCTCACACACACAAAAAAAATACAGTTCCAGAAAGATTGTTAGAAAGAAAGAAAATATTCTGATAGATGGAAAAAGATGTGGGCTATTGATATAGTTTTGTAAGGAATCAAAGATAGCCATAGAAGAGGCAACAACAGCAAGCAGCTGAAAGCTGCAAAAATCATTACACTTTCACTCAAAAGAAGCTGCGAATAACCCCTGAACTCTTTGCATCCTTGAAGTAAATGCAATTACTCAACCAGCAAAAAAGTTGCAGTTTGGGAGGCTTCTTTGATAATTCAAAGAAAATACTGTCTTTAGCATTGCCAGGTTGAGAGACGCAACCACCTCATTCTCCATTGCAGAATTAGTTGCCGCTAATATATGAGAGACTGCTAAAAGCAAGTATTCACTTGCTCTGCTTTAACTCATACTTTCTTCTCTTCTATATCTTCAGCAAAAAGCATCTTTGTGAATAGAGATGATACTGTGCAATGTGAATCAGATGGAAAATGCCAAGCAGCGATGCTCTGAATTCATGGAAGCTCCATAGATTTTTCTGTCAAAACATGGCATATTAGTTATGAGACAGAAGAGAGGATTAGCATCTAAGAGTGAAAGCAGTGAAGCAATGTTGTATTAAATGAATTTAATCATTTAACCGCGGAGCTGAAAGAAGTTGTGGGACAAGGCAGAATACATCATGGCTTTAAGGTTCACGTGTTATTACAAACCTGAGTATGTGGGCTCGAGCTGGCTGTCGATCTTGTCAAAATTACTTGTGACGATCTTTATCGTAGGGTTTTCAGGCAAGCGTAGGAGATTGTACACAGTAGATCCTGCAACTGCCCCAATCACTGGTGCTACTATGTATAGCAAAAGCTTGTGGAAGTTCTTTGTTGCAAAGGCTGGTCCTAAGCTCCTTGCAGGGTTCATGGAAGCCCCAGTTACTTTCCTGCCAAATATGAATGGTCATTTTATATGATGGAAAAGAGAATCAATTGATGATAATAACAACGGAAAAGGACCTATATTGTGAGGCTCAATAGTTTCACATCGGAAAGACCCGTTCCAAAGTCTGGGCATATGAGGCGGGTGTCTCCAAATTCTGTAGACGCATTTTAGGAGGAAAACAAAATCGGGAAGGGATAAAGGACGTTTGCGTGAAGCTCCGGAACCGGATAATATTTAGCAGAAGAATTCTGTGTTCCCCCCTCATATAGCCCCCATGTGGGCACTAGATGCCTCACATGCCCCGCGCAGGCGGGGGCATGACATTTGGTATCAGAGCCGATGACGGTTCTTGTCTGATGGTGAAAAGGGTGTGAAGCCCAATAGTCCCACATCGGAAAGATTCGTTTCAGAGCTTGGGTATATAAGGCGGGTGTCTCCAAATTCTGTAGACGTGTTTTAGAAAGAAAACAAAACCGAAAAGGGATAAAGGACGCTTACGTGAAGCCCCGAAACTGGACCATATCTGGCAGGGGAGCCCCGTATTCCCCCCTCATGTGGCCCCCACGTGGGCACTGGGTGCCTCACGTGCCCCGCGCAAGTGGGGGCGTGACATATATGGTTGCCCATTTATCGTAAAACCAGCCATCACAACTCTAAACAATGGATTGTCTGAATAAAGTTACTGGGAGTTGGCTTAGATACCCATGAAGGTAGTTTGAGCTAGTTGCTCCAGATGTTGGTTGACATGCAAAAAAAAAAAAAGTTAATCTAATTGAGTAGATGTTAGTTTAGATCATTTTCCTCAGACTGGGGGGAAGAAGTAGAAGAATCTGGTAGCTATTTTTACAGAATTAGATGAAATCAACCAGCCAATAAGACCAAACTAGTTGAAGAGTTCCTTGGGTGGTCCTTAGATTCCTATTAAATGGAGATGATGATAAGTTTAGTCACCTTACCCAGCTATGAGGACGTTAAAGAAGATGGTCACACCTATTGCAACTCCAGAGAGCTCCTTTATCTGTCATTTATCATTAGAACAGAGTAGTTAGTTTAAATATATTTACAAATGCTAATCAGGTTGATATATGACCCCTTCACCAAATGAAAGTGCAGACTGTTGATACTAGTTACAATTTCTGTAATGACCCAAGACATCATCCTCCTAAAAGGCTAGCCAAGTAAGTGTTTGTTGGATATCTTGGCCCTATATATAAAATTCTACCCAGTGCATGGCTGATGTGGGACTAAACACATACCCATAAGAGTTCTCATCTTCTTGGCTAGCCTTTTTGAGTAAAATCCTACGTCATTGCAATTTCTAAACAGAAGATCATATCAAATTAAATATTCTTTAGGGAGCTCCTCTTGGAAGTTTTGATGGTGCTTCAACTATGATCATCTAAGCTGACACAAGCGTACTCTTAAAATCAAAGTTCGCCGTCTCGATACTGGACCTCGTACCGATGCCTACTAGCACAGTGTCAGTATGGATTTTTTTGGTATACCAAGTATTGGTACGCCATCCGTACCGGGTACCAGTACTGAACCCCCTACCTTGCTTAAAAATAGCAGGCCATCTGATTTAGAAGAGAAAAAAGCTGCAAGTTTTTAAAAAACTAAGAAAAGGAATAAAAAATGGTAATTGTGGTCCATGGCCATCCCTAAAGGAAGGGCAAAGTCGCTGATGATCAGGACACCTAAAGTAGTCCCCAATCCTTGAAACCTTAAGTGTATAAAAAGGGAGGATTAGATCTCGAGTGTCCATTAAGGACCAAAGGACTGCAAGCAAGCTAGCTGTGTATCATCTTGGCAGGATTGATGTTATTATGGCTGCTTGATATAAGTTCAAGATCACAAAATACTTGCTGAAAAAGAGAAATGAGGGGAGAATGGTATCATGAAACCTTTGAATTAAGAAATTGGCATACAATATGTTTTCACTCTTGCCCAGCAGCTTCTCTTGGAGAACAGATTAAAGTCAGGGTGGTGCCCTATATTGGCTCTACAAAAGCAGAGGAAACACCTAGGTAGGTGTACATACTGATCTTGCATAAACATAGAGAGAGATGGAAGGAATTGATTGCTATACCCCTCTGTCATCAGTGGCAGCACCAGATATAACAAACATCAAGATGAACGTGATGATAATCTCCCATGCAACAACGTTGAGATCATTCGTCGACTTATCTGGAAGTGTTAGCATCACAACTGCAGGATTGCCGTCGAACAGCCATCTTAGAGTGATGCTTGCAAGGATAGAACCCAGCAATTGAGCTACCACATACAGAGGGACCTGAAAGAAATAAAATGCCTGAGATCGGAAAAAATATATATATTTGATGAGGCTCACCAATTTGAATCATTTGATAACCACTACCTGTTTCCAAGGGAATTGGCCGGCTGTGGCGAAGGCAATGGTGACTGCTGGATTGACATGGGCTCCTGATATGTGCCCAAGTGTGTATACTAGAGCCATTACTGCAAAACACCATGCTAATGCTACACCAACCAGTGTAATATTGTATTTTTGGTCTATAAATGCCGATCCACAGCCAATGAATATAAGTATGTATGTCCCAACTACCTCAGCAGCTACCTGTGCATTAACAAGCAGAATACTTAGAGATACCTTCTTATTACTTGCCTTCTTGTATATGAATTACATTTTTGTTACAATGGATTAAGATGGCACTGAAAAAATTGCTTATTTGGTTGCCATTTGTTAGATTAGCTTTTAGAATTTGGAGGGTGCACAAAGGAAGTAGTGGGAGATTTTGGAAAGGATAAGAATCAAAGCAAGTTGGGACAGAACCAATTTTAATGATTTTCTTTTTCTCACAGGAAAGAAGAGTTAGAGCATAATGTTCGAGAAAAAGGAGAAGCAACTCATAGTAAGTGTAGCAGAGTGATCTGAGAAGGTGAACAACAGTCAGAACATCCTCCATATGAAGGAGGTCCTGGGTTTGAAATTCGGGAGGTGTTTCCCTGTAGCTATGGGACCTGCATAATTTTAGCAAATGGAAAGAATGATTCGAGAGAATGTATATTAATTTTGACATTATGGTATTCGACCAATCTTTGATATCAGAAATGAGAGAAGAGTCTTGCCTTGTGCATGTTGCTTGGGGTGATCTCAGGTTCCTCTTGGTAAGAGCCCTTGATTTTTTCTACATTAGAGTACTTCACTTCCTCTACATTGGATGGCTGAGATGCTGAGGGAGGTCTTGTAGAGATCTCAGGAGAGTGAGGAATTATCTCTGTCATTTTCTCAACACTCGACAAAAACCATGCATACCATGGCAAGGACCCGACCATCTTTATACTCACACAAGTGTTCGATAGCATATAAAATGATAAGGAATTTCTGCTCAAGCTCAACTCATTTTATAATCCAGAACTCTTGGTGCACCATTTCCAAAGCCAACCAGTTGATTGATAGCTGATTCAACAAAGCAATCCATAAGCATTTCCATTTCATGGTTAACCAATGCATTCAGTGATATAATCCAGGAAGAGTTTCAGTTCGATAATTTTGTAGTCCTCAGAACATACTATATATTTCCTCGATAATTTTCTAGAGATAAACTTAGGTATCCACGAGAACTGTTCCAGTTTTGAGTTCATGCAGGAGAAACGGACAAACGCAGACGTTTTCCGATAGTAATATACCAATTCTGATCCTGTGGATGCTTTGTATTTTTTGCTTGATAACCAAATGATCTTGGTTGTGGTCCTTGGTTGTCCTCATAGGTCAATTAAAAAGAATAAGCTATATGTAATCATTTCCTTAGTCTAAGAAATCCAAATGGAATTAATTGATTGAGTGAAGGATAAGAAAACTGCAAAACTAGGAGCCTTTTTACATATAATCTTCACATAGGTATTGTCTTATGCCAATAGGACGGCGGAATCTTTAGAGGTGCTTAAGTTTCTTGGCGTTAGCCTATCTAAGAAGGCCAGCCTTTCTTTGGGCTGTAAGTCTGGAAGACATTGGAAACTCTTAGACTCCCTTGTTGTCACCACCACTTTGAAGTTCTGATTGTATTGGATGCTCCCTGTCCTCGTCAAGAACACACAAAGGGGGAAAACATGAGGATGCAGAAAGTACGAACTAAATTTTTTTAGATTCACGAGTCTGAATGATTAAGCATGTCAAAGTCCTTAGCTTGAACTTAATGTCATTCCCGTTTGGCAGAACTTTTGGTGGCTAGAAAGCACTTTCTGACCCTCCAAAAATACTTTTAGATGGAATAAGAATATTTAGTAAAAAAATTGAGAACTTTTCCAAAAAAGTACTTTTAGCATATGTCATAAAGCTGTTTTGATTTATATTTTTTTTTTGATAAAAATACCTATAATAAAATATTATAATTACAGAAAATGTCCATTTATATTACAAAAATCTGCGGAAGTCCCAACAAAGAAAACAAAGAATCCTAAATGTCCCTTAATATACAACAACAACAATAATAATAATAATAATAATAATATTTTATATCTCTATTATTGTATTATACTAGAAATATAATATAATATAATATTATATCATAATATATTGATATGTTATGTACATAATATTAAATTATGTTATATTATTATGTTATAGTATACAATATTATATTACTATATTATAATAATATTATATTATATTACAATAATATTATACTATATTATATATTTATGTTTTAATACATATTATATTTTATTATGCTCTATTGTATAATACTATGCAATATCCTTTATGGTCATTTTGTCATACCCATAGTAATTTTTCAGTTTGTTTACCAAACGCATATTAAAGTTCCACAGCACTTTAAAAATATAGTTGTCAAACAGCAAATAATTTTTTATAAAAGCTCTACTTCAAAAAACTTTACTTTCGAAAGCTCTACTGCCAACAGCTCTGCGAAATGAGTAGTCATGGTGGAAGTAGCGAGCCTACAATATATCGACTATATGTATGTATTTATGTGTGCGAACACATATACATACATATATATATATACATATATACGTAGAGATTCAAAGCTCTTCTATTAGCCATTAACTGCTGTCGTTTCAAAAAAAAATAAAAAAATTGAATAATTAATGCGAGATGCTTTAGTAAGATGGGAAAGAGAGTAATTCATGCAGTTAACAAATAAAAGTATATTATATCCTATATTCAGTAAAAATTATCAATAATACGATGTTTAGATGTCACTTGATCTAAAAGTAAATTTGATTGATGGAATCTATCAGCATATTTCTTTTTTAATTTAATACTATAAGAATAATATAGGATCAAAAGCTGACAAATCCCCTTGCACAAGGGATATGGTCACAAATAATTCATTTCCAATGCATTGCACACAAACTATATCAAGGAAGGTGCCCTTGTTCATCATTCTCGTCATATATGAGACCAGCACTTCGGTAACCAGGAAATTCCTACAAAGTGTCCCACGAGAAAACAGTAGCCTAATTCACGTTAGACTCATAATTGTGGTCCGTGCCTGCCAGAAAAAAAATTAGATAAGAAATCCTTATCTCATAATGATATCTGTGTTCCAAAATTACAACTCCAAGCGAGATTGGTCTATGCCCACCTATAAAATCCCATGCCCTTCTAGCTTTTATTCGGCTTTGTTGTTTAGAGGAAGCCCATCTATATATAGCTTTTTATTTCCAACTCAAGACTTTCATCATGGCCTTCCTCAATCTTCGTCAAGTGATTACAAGCATGGAGTCTTCTTTTTTCATCTCAAATTGCTGCTGCTCGGCTTTGCCACCCTAGTTGAGTTCAAGAGTGCTTGTGCTATCACTGGCCAGCCTGATATTTTATAAGAGAAGTATTCTTCCAGTGGGATTAGTGAGAAGGAGGCACTCGAAGCCATCCGCCGGGCCTGTGGCGAAGCCTTCCGCCATGCCTCAAACCCCTTTGAGAGTTCTTTAGTTGCGTCTTTGAGGCTAGGTTCTTCTGATTTCCTTTTTGTATCCTTCCTGATCCATGTAATTGTTGGTTTTTCCAGGCCTTTTGGCTTTGAGTTAATATGTCAATGGGTGGTTGTGACTGCCTGAGAGAATTTGCTCTTTCTGCTTTCTTTCTTCCTCTTGTAGTTGTCTCTACAATAATAGTTTTCACCCTCCTCTATGATCAGAGAGGAAAAGCAAAAAAAAAAAGAAAAGCCAAAAAAGAAACTATGGGTAGTTAAATACCTTTTTTTGCTATGTTGTGATAATTGAAGATTTATTACAATAATAGTTCTTCATCATTGGTTTCTTTTAATTAATTGCTTAGAAGTTGTTAAATGGCTAATATTTTCAACCTTAGCTTTTTGAAATAACTCCATGCAAGAATATACGTGTGTGTGTAAATATATGTATGTAAACACACACACGCATGCAGATATACATGTATGTATATATGTATATGTATATGTATATGTATATACATATATATGTAGGGGGGGGCGCACGTATAACAGAAGAAATAGACTGCCAGAAGATGAGAAAGCAAGATGATACAAAGCCTGTACACTTTGCAGAAAAGAATAGCGTCATCATTTCAGGTAAGACGGGCGGAACACGTAGCCCACAGTAGCCCGCATACAATGGGAAGTTAACATTGTTAACTTAACAAAGCAATGATCAAGATAACTAATTGCATGAAAATGCTTTCCATTAATTGGCTCCAGAATGAATCTAGTGTTAAGATTTTTCTTATAGATGAAAATTTCTCCGGTGAATGCATTAGAACCTGCCATATAAGGACAATATCCACAAATGTTATGAAGCAAAGAACAAAGGTTCAGGTCTTCATCACAAACAATAATAAGCAAAAGTACATTGGTAAAAGCAGTCGTTTACCCTTAAACAACTTTGAACTGGAAAGCAATACACTTTTCCTAAAGAAAAATGGAATCGGGATACTTTTTCCACATAATATAGATTTGCAATTAAGGGATTACATATAAAGAAAAAAGAGCCTATCCTAATACAATCTTACAGAAAAGACTAAGGAACCAGCAAGTTTGTAATTTTTTTTCTAATTTTTAACACGTACAAAGAAAACTTGCAGAGAGCAAGAAAAATGAGCATATAATCATACATGAAATTGATTTATGTTGACTTCTCTGCATCTGCTGCTTTCTGCTCCTCCTGCTTCTTCCTCAGAGATGGAGGTGGTCTGACAACAATGCTTTTCTTCCATTTCTTATCAAGTTTCCTTGACAGTCTCTTGTTGATCCCCTCCTCGATCTCCCTCTCTCTTTTAACAGTCAGCATGCGAGCAATCTGAATGTAGATTAAAAGTGAAGCAGGAATTAGGATATAATTCTAAATGAACAATAACTTTTCCAATTAACTCCGATTCTCTAGTCTGGCTGGAAAGGAGTTAATAAGGATCAGTCGAGTTGTACTTGAATGAGCCTTTTCTTTTTCCATTCTTCATTGTTTTCTTTTCTAAGAGAAGGTAGAGGATCCATAGATGCATCACAACTTTTGATAGAACTGGACCTACTGTTACCGCTAATACAATATTGACAAACAATAAGCATAACTATCGTTCAGGGTTCTCTTAAAGTCCGTTCATTCAGTTGGATGTAGATCTTGATTAGTTATAACAATTAATGAAATCATGCTTACTCAAGAAAATGTATCTTAAGACTGTTCTGATATCCATAATGTGCATCCACAATTTTTTTTCGCTACTAGTTTTTCTTTAGACTATTGCATGCTAGAAAATAAATCTTTGCTAGTAGTTCTCAGGGCATAAGTGGGGGAACATATAGGCATTTGATTAAGTGGTACACAAGGTTCAGTTTTGGGGTGCATCATTCACATGTTCTGGCCAAACACATTTGCAAGGAAATAGGACAAAATTGTTATCATTTTGCGGATAACTCTGTATGTAATATCAATATTGTCCCAACTTACCTAAGTTTCAGTTGTGATATGTGATGTATATGTGCCAAATGGAGAGGCATACAGGGAAGAAAATTTTTGGGAATATTAAGAATAGTTTAGTTACGAGATCAAAGGAAGGATTTTTTTTTAAGATTTGGATAAATAGCACTTTAGATTGAATCATATTCTCTTGTAAAATAGAATTCACAAATCACATTATATCAAATTGTTCCCTGAATTAATGTGTGAGAAAATCAAATGATCGACATAGCCCTTATCTAACAGATAATGAGAAACATCCAAATTGTTGTGGTATTATTTTATTTGCTACCTGGGACAAGCCCAAATTGCCACCAGGCTTGCTTGTGAAGGCAATGCCCTTCTCCTTATTTGGAACAAAAAAGAGGGGATGAATTTTCTGTTTTCCAAGACCACACTGAGACCCCCTCCACCACCTCATCCTCTTCCCCATTCATTTGTCTTGCCGGACCATGCTCGCCAGCCTTCCCCACCGGCCGTACCTTACCCAAGCCCCCTGCCACTCTTTCACCTATCACACACCTTTGACTGCCATTCTTTCACCTATCACAACCTTTGACACCCACCACCTCCCATCATTCCAATCCAGAATGCAATTCAGAGCTTATTTTATCTTATATAATTTTCTTTGAATCTCGCTGATATCTCAACAACACTAACGTATTTATAGTCTACCTGTAAGGATAATTATTGATCTATGTCTCTTATCAACATGTTAATCCTGATATATGGAACATAATTTTCCTAAAGATATATTGAAATATTTATTGTACTCCATACTGAAGATGAGAATAGTTTGGATTTGAGGACTGCAAATTAAAGCAATAGGCATGTTAGAAGAAGGGCATCAATCGATAGGTTTATCGGTCAGAACATTCATCAGATAGTAGGGATGACATAACAATTAGGTTGAAAACCACTGTTTTCCAAATTCACTTGAGTGGGCTTTGTAATGCAACATACAAGTTAGCAAGAAGGAATCTTGTTGATGAATATGCATAAGAATATCATAGGTTGAATGTGTAATTATGTGTACGAGGTGAGGCAGAAGTTGCATGGTTAATCATGATTTTACAAAGAAAATTAACCTTCGGTATGCAATTGGGATAGGGCAAAGCAGCCTGATGTCATGGTAGAGCAATACAGAAATCCTTGAGGTCCATCCTCCATGCTAGAGTAATTTACTCTAGCATACAGAAATCTAGGTTAATTTACTCCTACTCCTCTTTGCTTCAGAATAAATTACTCCATCCTGCATGCTAGAGTAATTTATTTCTAGGTTAAATGGGATTATGGGATAAATGGGTTGGGAAGGAAAAAAGTCAGGTACCAATTTTTTAAAATACCCATTTTGCCCTTCTGAAAAAGTGATTTGATTCAAATGCTCCAATAAGTGTTTGGCTGAAAAAGGGTGGAAAAGTGGGTTAAGTGACTTTTATTTCTTATTCCTCTCCCAAATACAACCTTAGTGACAAATGAATATTATATGGTGCGAGAGTAAAATGAGAAAAAAAAAGAAGCAAATGCCACAATATTTCTTATCCTTAATCCATTTATATCCTTGAAAAGTTTTACAATTGTTAACCTACCTATGCTTCTTTTTTTTACCTTAATTTGGTCATTTTCAATTCTTATTTCTTTCATTCTGCTTTGTAAATGAATGCTTGCTACTAGCATCTCCTCAACAACACTAACTATGATGCAGAAAGTATCAAACTCCCAACGTCATCCAACAACTTTTTTAACATCAGCTCCATCTAGCACATCATATAAGATCATTTTTCAATCGATTCGTAAATCCGTTATACTGATTAACAACTCGCAACAAGATTAAATAAACGGCATTTCAAGTTTCACTCCCTTGAAAACAAATTATCCAAATTGCAAACCTATTTATGATTCATGAATCAACATCAACTTATACTTCTTTGCTTATACGATGGCATTACCTATCTTCAGATACCCATCCAAAGACCCTAACTTCCAGGCAGCTCTTTCCTCCATTCTATTAACTATTGCACCACTACCCACTAGTTCACGACTAACACTATTTATCAATCGTTTATCACATGGCAAAGAACTAAAACCAGACGGGGCCAAAAATCACTATTTTCCTGATATTTTTGACCAGAAATTCAAATCAATAACCCTACAAAAGATTAAAAAAATCACATTTTGAACAGCAGAAAAGCAAGAATTCAGATTAAAGAGAGAGTGATTTTTCCACCTTTCAAGAAAAAAAAAATCGGGATAAAAGTCTACCCTTTTGCGCATGCGGTGGAATTCGCTTGATTTGAACTCATTCCGGGCGGACTTCTGAAGGCGGAGCATGAAGAGCTCCCCCTTGAGGTCGATGACCTCCTCGTTGAGCTCCTCCGTCGTCTTCTCCCTAATCTCCTTCATCTCCTCCCCCCTCTTCGCCATCCTCACCACCATCCGTCCGCCGCCGCCGCCGCCGCCGCGCGACGGCAACGGCGTCAGAGCTTGGACGTCGTTCCCAATCCGGATGCCACAGAAGGATGACTTCAGAGAAGGAAAGGGAGACAAAATTCTAAGCGAAGAAGATGGAGGAGAGGCAAAGGAAGAGAGTCCAAATGGCGAGGAGGAGGAGGATGGTGACGAGACCCCGAGAGCTATCATCTTCTATCTTGGCTCTGTTTTCGCTTCGTATTCTCTCTTCGGTGATGGAGATAACGCTGCTCTGCCGCTTCATCGCTTTCCCCTTCGATGGATTTTGAGTTTCAGAAACCCCCGGTAAGTGTACCTCCAAGGTTGAAAAGCACTGTTATCCTGTTATAACAGAATCCTTGACTCCACTATTTATGTTGTAACGGAAGTAATGGACGTTAGGTTCCACGTTAAACATGGAACTAAATTTTATTAGGATAACAGAAGAGCAATAATGCTTCGGTCGCTCAAGTAAGTCACCAAAAAAGACTCACTCCGCTGGTGAGGTGAATTGTCATTTGAATTGGCATCCTGAAGTATGCCATTGAGTATATTGGTCATTGGTGCAAGGCACCTGAGATACTTTTCCGAGTTACCATGGCATTGCTCACAACAAAATAATGGGTGATAAATGTTTTGAGAATGTCTTTGATGATATCTAATAGAATGATTGCCTAATATATGCAAGTTATTACTAGTTGTAACGATTCTTTTTCATATAGGAGTGCACAAAAATTAACTAGTTGTAAAGGTCGGTTACAATAGTGCTCCATGCAGAAATTTTCATAAATTAAAGCATACACACATACACACATGAAGCAAATGTCACTCTTTTCATCTTTCAAAACTCTTATATTGTTATAGACCTTTTTACTAGTCATGGACATAAAATAATTTAGTGTTGGCATCACCAACCGAGATCCATAGAGCTCTCAAACTCTACCTAGCTTGGATTTTTTCACATTTGGCTGGATAAGCATGACCGATTTTCAAAATTTTCTCTTAGCCCACAAGATTACTGTTTGCCGAGGATCTTGAATCTTCACCAATTTCTCTCTGCTCTCTCTTATTTATCCTTGATGTTTCCAAATTCCTTGTACATATAGTGTTACATAGCAAAAGAGGGACTACACGCATGCACTATGCATGCACGCATGCACATATGTCCAAGTTTTAATTGCTTGATGTATAAGAAATTTTTAAAATTATTTAACTTTTGGTATCTAAGCAGTTTAGAGATAGTTAATCACCGATATAGGATTACTATCGTCCAATCATGATCTGATTAGATTTGAGTAGAGATACACTCGAGAATATCCTAGTCTCTCCCGATTGTTTGATCGATATTATATGCATAGATACATACATACGTATACACACATATACTATATATATTTATGTGGAAGAAGGACAAGGTTGGGTTGCGGGTTGCAAGTCCTTAAAAAATCTGAAATAGTTCTCGTGCAAAACGTGACATATAAACCAGTGCCATCTTTCTGGCTCCAAGCATGCAAACTAGATAGCCATGACCTGGTCCAAATGGAAACAGACACATTACAGGCTAATGCTTGAATCGGCTTGGGCCCAACCAACCGCAAGCCTGGGCATAACGTCACTTCCTTCAATGCGGTAGCGGTAGTTGATAGCGCGGGCACTCCGCACGGTAATCTCACATTGTCATCTAATGTTTCAAGCCCCAGAAAAGTCGACCGGGTAAAGTAAAAATACATTGATTTACTACATTCATATATGAGATTAGGAATTAAGATTTACTATACATAATAAAAAAAATTGTCATCCGGGACAGGAATCAACTGCATCATCATTTCCATGCTAGTAGCTTTTAGGGTATTTTAGGTATGAGATCTTAATGTACATGACATTCTGCCAATTTTGTGGTACATTGTCCTACATATCTGTCGGCCAGCAGTTGAATTCTGATCAATGATACCATCAAAGTCAGCGTCTGAGCCAGTTTTTAGAACATAGTTACAAACTTTTTACTCCATACAGCAGTCTTCCCATTACAGATAGGAAGTAGAAGAATTCACAAAAACTACAGGAGCATGCAACAAATTGGTTCCGGTAAACAATGGAAGGACCTCGGTTGTCCTGGCAATCTCAAGGCCTAAGCAGCTCACAGCTTCTTGTGGAATGAGATATCTGTGATCCTACCATAGCTGTATCGTCTTTTTTCTTTTTCCTTTTTTTCTTCCTCTGCTTGTACATATCTTTCTAAATAAAATTGGCAGGCTTTACCTTCCACTTCTATTCAGAAAAAAAAAAATTATATGCAGAATTTTTAGATTTGATTTTTATTGACACTTCTAAATAACCAAACATTTTATAAAAGATATTAGGGAAGTATCAAGTCAAATAAGTGGAATTCTGAAGTAATATACCTTTGAATAAATCCTTACTAAATGGAGAATAATTCTCATCTAGTTCTCTCATAGTTTGGGACAATGTCAAGCATAAACGTCATCTGTATAATTACAATCCTGTATTGACTACAATACTGTTACATACAAGAGCTTCAAATCAGGGTTTTAGAAACAATGTGAGAATTGGTTAAGAAACCATGTCAGGGCATATAGACCCACAAGAATGTCTTGATGGTTAGTCTTCCTTCTTCTTATAAGGATATTTCTGGTATATGAAAATGCTGCTGATAACGAGAGGCAGCGCTGCAAGGCAGTAGAGAGATGGTGGTTTTCCATCAAATATGAACTGCAGCATGGCAGTAACCAGTAGCGCAGAGACTATGACAAAACCCTGCATAAACACAAGCAGCTGATACTAAATGCAAAAGGGGTAAAAAAATTGTAACACATTTCTTTCACTGTCTAGGTATAAAAGATCGACTTGCCTTTCTAACACCACCTGCATGAGCTGTTACAAGCCCAACAAGGATTCCACCAACAGCATTGGATATGGTCGGTAACTGAGACAAAGCATAAGATTGTGACTGAGCGGGAGAGAGCATAGCTATATAGCACTTACACTATCTCCAAATGATAGAAAAATTCACGATATCAAGGAGGCTAAGTTCATCCATTTTATCAAGCAAACAATCATATGCTCATGAAGAAGTAAATGACCCATAGCAGTTGCTTTGAAGTTCCCTCAACTTTCTCTTGTTCAATTCTAATATTCTGATGTAGTGTGAGATTTATCAACCACAACAAAAGGGATAGGTTTGAAATTGTGCATGGTATAAGGCGATTCAGGAATAGAAGAATTGGGTCCAGTAAGAAGATTTAGCTACAAGATGGACAAACAGAAAGCGTGAATGCTGAAGAAATTAGTTCTTTTAATCACATATGCCATCAAGATTTTAAAATGCTTGAACATATAGAAGCATTTGAAGCTATCGAGTTCTATACATCATGTTCTTAAGACATGTCTATGACGTTTGTCATTAACACAGCCATCCCAGACACTGCCAAAAAGATTCCCCTTTGTTGTGTATGTACCACATGGATTGATGTTCAACTAAACTCTTATGAAACTAGTGTAGAAAACATCAAGTTTCCAATTAGTTATATTTGTTCAGACATCACTTATTATGTTGAAACATCAGTTGTTCCCTACCAAAGTAGGGAATTCCCAAAAAACAAGAAGATGAAAGGTTTATAACAACAATTAAGGGCATGTTTGGAAAATCCAGCAGGATTGGGCTGGATTTCCCATAGGATCATAGATTACCCAATCTATTTAAATAAGGCCCATATCAACCCAATTCCTCTCCAACCCAAATCCTATGGAAGAAAAGAAAAGATCTCCATAGGTCTTTTTTTTATCCCATAGTCCAACAAGCCCATAGATGAGATTTAAGCTTAAACTAGGACAGGCCTTTAAAAGAAAACAGGCTAAGTAGGCTAACATGCCCGATTCCTATAGGAAATCCAGACCAATCTTGTTGGATTTTCCAAACAGGCCCTAAGAGGTTGCAGTGAATAAATACCTAGAAGATATTGGTACAATGCAGTATATGCATCAAAAAAAAATTATAATATAGCATCCATAAATTGTTTCCAAGCAAAATGAATAGAAGATGATATAAGACATTCAACTGCATACTAGCCTCTGGCTAGCATGATTATATAAACTCCGCTAAATTGGTACAAAGTAAATATATAGCTCTCTCTAAATAAGTTTCTACTCCGAACAAGACTACAAGCTCAACAGACAGAAGGATTGCTCCAATCAAGGTTCGTCGTCTTGGTACCGGACCTGTACCGGTGCCACACTAACATTGTGTTAGTACAGTACGGTACAAAGTTTTTTCGACATACCGAGTGTCGGTACGCTACCTGTACCGGATACCAGTATCGAACCAGTACGGACCAGCCTGTACCAGCTCGATACGGCGAACCATGGCTCCAATACTTGCAAACTCATGAGTACTTAGAAGTTATATTGCAACTTATAAAGGGACTCTGGCTCTCACCAGACTTAAAACTGATCCGAGAAAAGATCCTGATGTTATTAACAATAAGATAAAAATACCTAATCTATCATAAACTCCTAAGAACATACATTCTGAAATTAATGACAATAAAATATTCCATCAAGTGGATGGACAAAGCCTCACAATAGCAATTTTGTAGTTCACCAATCAATAAACAATTCCTATGATCAAGTGAATAATATCATAAGCACCCATATTAAATGAATATGTTATACATCCCTATTTATGTGCATCCAGCATACTAAGTGGCCCATTGTTTCCTATATTCATTCCAATGCCTGTTTACTATGATTCCCTGATCCCTTTTTTGTAATCCTGCAAAACCACTAATTAGTTGTCTGTGAGTTTTTCTAAAACAGATGACTGTAAAACATGGTTTCTGCAAAATGCATTTTATGAAAAATAGGGAAAGACCTGTATTTCATAACTCGTTTTTCAGGTTTATGACTTGCCAGATTTGGCAAAATGAGTTTTTTTGAAAACAATCAAACAATCATTTTTGGAGAACACATTCATTTGAGTTTCTTATAAACTCGTTTCGGTAAAACCTATCAACCAAAGAGCCCATAAAGATAGCTGTCAATTCAAGTTCACACTATGTCAAACTTCCTGATTCATTTAAGTTAATAAAAAAACCCTCACTTATTTAATATAACACAATTCTCCCCCAAAATGGAGAGAACCAGCTAAAGACATGGACAATGCATGCAGACATAAAGGTAATCAACAAAATTGATGTCATCCAGCTCAATCAGTGCATAAATTTGGTTACAGAGCTACATTGATTCTATCAAGACTACTAATCCTTCAGAAAATAAATAATTTACTGATATATTTTAACAGCTTCTTATATAGGCAATATCGAATGCAAATAAGCATGTTGGCGGAAAAATGTATTCATTTTGATATGGAAATGTTAACATGTAGTTTCAAATCCTAAGATAATATATAAACCTAATTAATGATTTTAAGTCTGTAACAGATTTCATGAAACTACTGAGAAACAACAAGAAAATGAAACTAGTAGATCTTAATTCTATCAAAACCTAGAACTGAAATATGCTCTTGAGCAAAGACCTGCAAGTTTACAGGTCTAGAATTAAAGGTTTCCAAACTACAAGGTTGCAAAACTATTCATCTATTTAGGTGGGATAACTTACATTACACATAATGAGGAATACATGTAACACAATAAGATAAAATAAAAATAAGAGAGCAGGAATTGATAATGCAATTCTCAAATTACAGTTGAAGAAAGAGATGAAGAATGAAAGGGCAACAATGAGGACGATTACCAGAGTCCAAGCAGTCCAACCATGAAAGAATCCATATTTTCTGATAGCCTCTCCATCTGGGGACTTGTAGGTACTCGCCAATAAACATAAACTTCCAACTACAGACATTTCTATAGTCATTAAGTATGAAGTGTGTTTCTTAACCTGCAAATAAGCAAATCAGTAGTGGTAGTGTAAAAACAATGACTGTTGAGAAACAGTTTTGTTCAGAACTAGAATGCTATAAAATTAACCTGAGAAGCCCACTGACACAATGAAGAAGCAAAACCAGAGAGCACAGAAGCAACCATTACAGGAATAATTCCATGAAATAAAACTTGATCTGTTCCAGTGCCACAGGAACCTCTGCCAGAGCTCTCCCCAACACTTAAAAGAACGGCAGCAATGATCAACATTGCCAGAGCTCCTACTTGTTTGACTGATTGCTTATGCCTGGAAAAATGTACCAGAAAGGTTTCAGCTTATTAAGTGTAGAAGTTTAATGATTTTTTCAGTATACCTGCATCAGCGTGTAATCATAGTCAGTACTATAAATAAAATACAGGTGATTGCTTTATCTGTGAAAGAAAAATAATAATATAAATCAAAAACAAAACAAGGTGTATTTTGATCCACATCGAGCTAAAAGTGGCGGATGCAAAGATAACATATGGAGGCAGTAAGTTGGCCTGCGACCACAATACTAAAATGTATAATGGCTGAAAGATATATGTGCACCATGAAATGTTACATAGGAGAAACTATACGCAATATCAACACTAATAAAATAAAAATTACTTTCATGTTTCAGTGGTTCAGTGCAATTACTTTCTTCAAAACCTAAACCTAATGATAGGACATAAATCCAGTGCCTCCAAACCAAAATAATTTATATGAACCATTTAATATAATGTATAATGTTTTTGGATCAAGTATTTAATCTGAACAGTGCGTTCACTTGCTAATTATGTTATTCGCAAATGTTATGGTGCTCGTTGACGAAAAAGGAACTAGATCAAATACTAAAATGGACATATGGAGCAAATCTTTAAAGGATAAGGGCTTAAAATTAGTAGAATAAAGATAGAGTATGTGGAATATAAATTTAGTGAGAGCAGAATGAAGATGTGATACCAAGATTTATGATGAAGAATACCACAAAGCAACCAGTTTCGTTACTTAGCATCTATTGTACAAAATAATAGGAAGGTAGATGAAGATTTATATAATAGAATTTGAGTTGAATGGATGAAGTGGAGAGGTGCATCTGGAATATTGTGTGATAGCCACATGCCTTGAAGACTAGAGGGAAAATTGTATAAAATAACTATAAGGCCTTCCACATTGTATGGCTTACAGTGTGCTAAGCAATAAAGATGGTACATGAAAACAAGTTAAATGCAGTAGAAATAAGAATATTAAGATGGATGTGTGGTAAAACTAGAAAAAATAAAATGAGAAATGAATATATTGGAGGAGCTAAAGGAGGTGGACAAATAAAAGACAAAGTGATGCAAAATTGATTGAGATGGTATAGATCCATACAACAAAAATTTAAGGTGGCTCTAACAAGGAAGATACTTTGGTTTGTGATGTGATAAAGATAATAAGAAAATGAGGGGAAGACCTAAGATACATGGACGGAGGTTGTGAGGACAGATGTGGTGAAACATAGAATAACATTAGAGATAGCCCTACATAAAAATACCTAACGAATGTGGATCCACAAAATGACCCAAATAGTTGGAAAAGGCTACAATTATGATTCTATAACCATAGATGCTAAAGGTTTACCAGTAAAGATCCCCTGGCATTTTGTTATGCCTCAACCTGTTATTGAAGAGTAGCCAATATAGAGATGAATAGATCTAGGTATAGCTTACAAATCCAAAGAATATCTATATACCATTTCAGCATTTGCTTGGATGCATATCTAATGCCTACAAAGCTAGCATAACATGACAAAATGTATAGGTTATGCACTTAGAAACCAATAGATCAAATATGTCATATGTGAGGTTAGATGTTAACAATCAATAAATTTGATAGAACAAACGGTGATCTAGATTGAGAAAATGATGGCCCAAGTTGCAGGAAGGTATCAAACTGATCTGCTTGTGATTTGATTGGGAACAAATAGATAGTTTTTGTTTTTCCTGATCAAGTGAAACATGTGTTTCTGCCCACTAATCCCAGCATAAGAAATCCTTGCAAGCTGAAACAAAAACAAAATACTGCAAAAGTTAATATCTCAGTAAGATGTCATGCAGCTTAATTTCGTAAGTTTGAGTTATGTAATAGTTCTTTAGTTCGTGCTAGTATAAGAATCCCAATAAGACTATGGTCTAGGATATTCAAAGGATCCTAGTTTGGTCTTGGACTACAACAGGAAAATATCAACAAAATCGGAATTATGTTCACACTTGCTATCAAAGTGATATAAAATATGGTGAGGAGTTTTTAAGTTTGTGAAGGTTTAGGAGTCAGATTATCGCTACAAACTATCTTAGTGGATTCAAGGATGAGTTTGCAATATCTTAGGAAAATTTTTATTCAATTGAGACTGTACTAATTCCTCTTTCAAGGTCTTTACTGATACACTAATTGGGAATCAAATACTTATTTGATTTAATTATTTTTTCTTGCTCCCATGGAACGATTGCATGTGAATGGTGAAGAATCCTTCAGATTTGATGTAACAATTTGTGGCATCATGGTGACGATAAATCTACCAAATTTCTCCTCTATATTTTACTTTACATTTGTTAGAACTATTTTTATTCTTCAGAATATTTTTATAAGAACATATACCACCAACTTATAAGATCTGACATCTAGATTCATTCTCCCATCTATTTCTCATTGATGTTCAACTGCCCGATTTTTTTCTCAAGCCAGCAAGTTAATTTTAAAATCCAAACTACACCTATTTATTACAACATAAACGAGTTTGAAGTTAGAGTCAATTAGAAACCATCTAAAAGAATTTTAGTAGTCTAAAGTAAATTGCTAGAACTAATTCAATGAGAAATGTGTTCAAAATTTTTTTAAATTTTTTATATAAAGTGGGAATGGTGAAATAAAAGTGGAGCAGTGAAGGTGGTTTCTCCATTTCACATGTTATAATTCCATGATGAATGTGAAGACTCATCCAAAACTTGAGTAACAATTCTTAGGCATCTACAGTGTTACAGCTCTCGCTAATCTGTTCTTGTATTTTTTTTTTTTCTAGATAGTTTGCACATGCACATTTTTCCTGTTGCTGGAATTCATGTATTTTATAAATTAAAAAATAGCCTATTAGCCCCTAGTCTCCAAATAAATATTATTAACACTATTCTTTTTTTCTTATCACTTATTCCCGAATTTCTTCTCTAACCACCACAGCGTAGTTTCTTGGACCTCAAATTCCTGTTCATAACTTCATTATACATCATGCCTCCATCCTAGCCTAATTTTCAAACCTCAGATACTACCCATCAACAAGTGCTATTCTCGATTTACTAGAACTTAATCTGCAGGCAAATCTATCAGAGAGATTTCAGAAAAGTACTTCTATTTTTAATTGCACCATTTTTTGAGAAATACACAACGGTTCAAATAATGGATCTCTCCAGGTGAAGAGGAATGCCAACCACCTATGCTAAGGCTGATTGCTGTTAATTGCCCAAATGCAAGCATGCACAACCAAGCCCAGATTCTACAAGAACACACCCACAAGTTCCATTGGTACATTAAAGCAAAGTATTTCTTCATGAATTTCACATGTCCTGAGCAGCAGTGGTTTTCACAAGATTAAACAATAATAAGAAATGATTACATGACACATATTAATACAACATAGGCAGTAAGCACGTACCCCAAAATAAGATATGTAAAAACAGCTGTGAAAAATAATTTTGTCTGGTTAAGAATTGAAAAAGTGAGGGAATCTAGGTTCTTGTAGGATATCTGCAACAAGCTATTCTGCAAGGCATAGATGGCTGCAGGAAGGCCTGATGCGGTCAATGAGCCAACCAAAGTCCACTGATTGTACAGGCTCTTCAATCTACCTTCTTTTGCTAAAAGAATCAGCGCACAGATGACCTATAATAAGAATGTCTGTCATATATCTGAATTCTGAAGTATATAGGTCAAGAACATAATATGTATTTATATGGAAATAATTATAATATATGAGGTGTAAGGAGGAAACCTTCACCCACAACCAAATTCAATTAGTGGAGTAACAAGTGAAAAATTGCTGTATGTGACCTAGAAGGTCTAAAATGCCTAAAAAAACAAAATCCTATGTTTTGGAGGCCTCTTGCCCTGCATCAACTCACCTAAATATCCACACACTTTGTCATGCCACTAAAACCATAAATTTCTGACAAGTTGATACATAGAAAAGAGGCCTTCAAGTCTTCAAAGTTCAAACCATATGAAAGTTTGTTTGTAGGAAGGAAAATTAGCATCTAATGGTCTAGATTTCCGCTTTGCCTATAGCAATGGGTAAAGAGACCTCCCTTTATACCCAATTGTATGTTATAGCTATTTCATATACTGGGAAAAGGAAAAATCTAACTTAGTATTAGCTGCCACAGATATGGTTTTGATTCACCTTTGCTACCTCACATGATAGAACCAATGTGGTCACAATAACATCCTGCCTGCATAGGAGACGAAAAAAGAAATGTTAATGTTTGACATTGAAAGATACGCTTATAAGATTAGCATTTTAGCATTTGTAAGATATATGCTAACAATGAAAAGGTACAGTTTCTCCCGTCAGAAAATCATCATGTTGCAATGTATCAATATAGCAGAAACAAAAAACTGATACAGTCACTGTAAGCAATAAAACAACTTCTACGTGTTTCTTACAGACTCCAAAAGTAAGTGTTTGCTTCCAAAGAACAACTCATGCAGATTTTCACAACATATTTGTGATATAACCTTTTTATCTTCTACTTAAGCACATCTAAGAGCAACAAGTAACTACATGCCTCCATCAGAGGTAATAGAGTTCCTAGGAGATGTCATGTTCAGTCGTAAAACTCGTGCTGTCCAACTTTCCTGAGGTTCATCAAGTAAACCAAGTGTTATATATGTCAAACAATAATGAAGTAGTTTGACTAAGTAAAAGAGAGGCGGTGATGGCCATATCTGGTCTCTCAATTTCAGAGCATCTAGCAAAGCATAAGCAAGCAGAAGGTCACTTTGCTTAATTTATGGCTTAATTGAAAGAAACAGAGAACTCTAAAGGTCAATGCTATTGCAACTGAAATGGACATGTAGCTAATGATGCTTTCATGTTGTATATGTCTAAGACTGAGGGTGCAATATTAAGATATAAATGAGATGGTCGTAGAAGCATATGATCTTTTTGGTATTTAAGCTTCTAGCGAAGCATAAGCAAAACCAGAATCTATCTCTCACATTAGTAACAAAAATTACATGCTTAACTAATTGGCTTAACTTATTGCTTGGGAAAAGGAAAGTTAATTGTAGGGGATTGCTTCTACTGTAGCTGAAAAAGATATATAGCTAAATTACAGGGTGCAACATTTGTTGCAAATCTAACATCAGTCAGTAACTAGAAAGATAAAAAAAAAACAACTTGCTAGAGAGGGTATCTAGAGGAATTGATTGCACATTCTCATTTCTGACATGATAAGCAATAGGTCTGTCTTTAACTTTCCTGAGTTAGATCAGTGTGGTGCAATGATGCCCAACCTGACAGTTGCACAAAAACACATAAAAGGATCAAAACTGTTTAGTTTGAAGTCAGGAAAAATTGTATATCATGGATATTTTCTTTTAGTTCTTATCTACCATTATTCACTCCCCATCTCTTAGATTGCAAAGACTTCTCACAATTTCTTGTAAGTTGTGGATGGATGAAGTAAGAGGCAATGTGATCCTCGTTAAATTTTGTTATTGCAAATCTTTCTAGATATTCATACTCTACCAATCATCTTTCCATCCAAAAGGATAGCAAAAAACGAAATAATAAATTATATGGCATTCTAAGGCTTCCTCTTCCTCATGTTTTCTGATTAACATTCTTTAATATGCTTCTAGTCACGACATTTATTTTTCCTTCGCATGGCACCTTAAGATTCTGCAGCTTTAGCTTCACAAAATATCCAAGTACCAAACACCGATATGGCCCTCCCTATCTTTTATTTCCTTTCATTACAACATATCAAAATGAAACAAAACAACATATGATCTTTAAAACTCAAAAAAAAAAAAAAACAGCCATAAATTCATCAAACTATACCGGTAAATCATGGAACCTTAGCCAACCCCCCCCCCCAAAAAAGTGATCAAACCCTAAATTTGAAATGATTCTCAGATGCTGCCTGCCAGCCGAGGGAAGAGGGGAAAAAAGGGAAGGATCGAACTTCTTCCAATTCGACTAGATCGAGACAATATGTAATCAGAATTGGAGTTGAGAATATTGAGAATACTAAAAAAACCTAAAAATTTGGAGAAAAGGTGATTCCAAAAGAATAGGAGGGATTGAAGCGAGACCCGACGAAACGCTTGGAGAGAAGCGGCTGAGCGCCGTACTGGAGCGTGAGGAGCGCGAGATAGAGCCACACCCTCGCCCCCGGGGCGTCCGTCTTGGACGGTACCTTATTACGCCGCGCCGCAGGAGTCGCGGAAGGCATCGGTAGGGGCGAGGGGGGACGACGCTTTCGGCCGTGGAAGCGTTTGCTTGGCGGCCGGGGTTGGCGTGGTCTAATTCCAAAAGTAGAATGGAGGGGAAGGCAGTTGTCCTTGTCCGCGAGGAAAGTTCCGGCCACCCTTCGTGGGCGCACTTTCTTTCATGAAGATTTATCAGTTTAATAAGCTAACACCTTTAACCCTAATAATATCATCCCATAGGGGTCAAGTAAATTGGACATGAAGCAACCCAAAATACACACATATATATATATATATATATACACATAAACACATAAAATTAATTTTTAATAATATATTAAATATGTATTATTCAATGCATGAATAATTTTTATAATCTTTTAGCTCATGATTTTGGTTAACTATTGTTTTCTTAAATAGAGTATTAGTTCATTAGATATAATTTACAGTATGTTATATTCTAGATCTATAAATATTTTGAATTCTGTTTTTGTAAGATGCCTTTGAATCCATATTATGTTATATTTTGTGGATCATCTTCTCTTGTTGATTTATTTTTAAAATAAGTAGATTGTTCATTTGTTGACTTTATTTAACTTTTGGTAATCCAAGAACCAACTTGAACTCTAGCAAAAAAACAAAAAAGAACTAACTTGAACAAATCTAATCTTAATTTGGTCAAGTTGAATTGGTTCAACTTTAATCGACTCAGTTCAAGTTCTAAAAGTTAGAAAGCAATTGGAACTGAATGGGTTCTGGGTTAGCCTCTAATTCGATCATAGGCACATCTAGAAAAAGAGACTATTCCCCATCTATGGTACTACCATATATCCACCCCATCCCAGACCGGAGCCTAAGCCCCTTGGGAGGCCAAGCTGTTGCTTGCAAACCAGAAAAACTAATTAATTAGTGGTCCAAAGAGAGACCGAAGCATTCGAAATTAGACCCCCTGACCTCTTGTTTACAGAGAAAGAGGCGAAATCATCTGAATTAAGGTTAGCTAGTCTAGGTAACATGTTCTAAGTTTGCAATTTTACACAAACATTAGATAGATTATTCGGGCATTTGTATTATATACAGTATAAATGCTTTGATATATATAACATGGCCTATATGAAAGTTAAAAGTGCATCTTATTTTATGAACTAAGGCTTTCTCATGGTGGTCATACCCTTTATTCAGCATTCAAGCGTTTTGTGTTTGATTGTTAGGTCAATTCTTAAGTGGTAAATCCTCAAAATCTAGCTTGATTCCTAGATGGTGCATCCTAAATCCCAAACTATATGGGATCGACTACATAAATAATGTTCATCCATTCAGCTCCATTTAAGGTCATGTTTTTCCTTTTTCCTTCTACATATATCAAATTACCCCTTCATATTATGTATCCCTCAATCTATGTTGTACATATTTAAACTATCTAAGTGTCTTTATGGTGTAGGGGAAACGGGTCGAGGTGAGCACGTCACCTTCGATGAAAAATAGAAGAGGAAGAGCAAGCATGCTGCTCTCGTGTGATCACACCAAAAAAGAATTTATGAAATAATTTTATTACTCAAAACTTCAATGAATCCAATACAATGGTGTCATGCCCCGGATCCCGGATCCGTGACACGGCCGTGCCATTGCCGACATCCGTCC
>JAOXJJ010000914.1:5671832-5689108 GCA_025769935.1 Phoenix roebelenii
ATTCTTTTCAATCAAAACCGATCCTTAGAATATCCATGAATAAAAATAACATTGTAAACCGAAAGCATCCTCTCATATATATTTTCCTAGAAAGTATCACATCTTGTACGCTGGTTTCCTGATGAATGGGTTTGCCATGTTCACGGAGCAACCTCAAGAAGCTAGAAGTTAGTTTTTTAGCTTTTTCCTAAGAGCACTTGTTTTGACTTTTATTTTTTGTAGAAGCACTTCTCAAATGATATTGCCAAATACTTAACTTTTCAGAAAGTAATTTCTGTACTTTAAAGATTACAGAGGAAAATTTTAGAATCAAGTTCAGGTATGAAACATGATATGAACATCCAGATTGAATCAGACTAAACCAAGCTCCGGCATGAAAAGCTAAGGATAGAATCAAGTTGACATTTTGTAGTTCTACTTGTCCAAGATAGTTACCTGCCATTCAAAATTGATCCTAATTGCAACCAAAGACTAAGACATTGAACTGCAATCCCTGATTGAGATGCAATAAGAGCAAACTAAGACTTAATTTTATTTTATTTATCTCGACAACATCGTAAAAGTGGTTTAATTTTTCAACTTCCATAATAACACTATCAAATTTCTTTCTTAATTTGTATCCATCATGTCTAGACTTCACTGAAGAAAAGGATTCTAGCATTGAAATCACCTAAGAAATGATCTCCTTAAGCTGGGATTCCCAATATTTTTTTGCGATGTGTCGCATGTCTTCCAAAAACAAATGATAGCCATGTTGGTCATAGCAATGCTTGGCTTTATTTACATTGATGTGATATAAAAAGTCTTAAACAATTTTATTAGCAATGTACATTAGTGTCTAATCCTTCCTTTTTTAAAAATCACATACATTAGCGCAAAATCTTTAGCTGCGGTCACATACATTTCACGTAGGCATGTGCATAATAACTAGTTTTGGGAAAAGGAAGGGATAGCCTCCAAGAAACTTTTTTGGTATTAGTCCCTGGATTCTTCCGTATTTCCATATCCATTCATTAATTCAATTCATTAATTCTTTAAATTTACCTTCTAATCCGCGAGAATGCCAGCTGAAGAGAATTCACCTGATCATAGTGCAAGCTGAGCTGGGAATGTTAGACGCATGGTCAGGTGATGATGGGTTGTGTTAGGATCAATATTAATGACCTAGCAACTTAAGATCATATTTGACACAATTAACTCATAATGACCTAGTTAACATATAAACCGATATTAATCTATTTATTTATCATCTATCAACCATTTTATGGACTAACATGTAAAACTTCAAAAACAAACAACCACACAGCTTCAATGCAAGGATCCGGCATCTATCATGGTCAAATTGCCGCCATAACAAATTACTCTACATGCAGTTACAAGCATGCCAACTCAGCATGCATACTCAATTAAAGATACTGACTCTGGGGATCATTCTGCAAGTTAGTATAATTCAAAATCAAACCGATCTAATGGCAGTTTTTATTGATAATCATCTCCAACAGATGGTAGAAACAAAGAAATGTTCCGAACAATTGTTAAAAATGGTTGCTAGACATAATACAAAGGGAATGGTGAACCCATATTGTTAGGTTTGCAAGTAATGATGGCCAATTAGACAAGAAGCATAGCCCCCCAAAAAATGAACTTCAGATGTGACCAGAGCAAGGCATAATGCCGATCATCTCAAGAATGACACAGCTTCACCGATAGGTTTGGGATCCCTTCTGCATGTTTGGGCTACAACACAGCTACCGCTGCCAACCAATTTCGCATGATATAGGCCTTCAGGTAGCTCATGCTTCATCTTATGTGCAGAGCGGCATACATGTAGGATCAGGTATTTCTCCATTTCGCAGGGTAAGTTTTATTTGGACCACCATTTGTATCGACAAGAACATCAGATAGAGAACGGAGAATGGTTTCCTGCTGCAATTTGTTGGTTTCTTTCTGCTTCGGTTCCAACCTGAGCCTCAAAAGCAGTGAGTTCGTCATCACTGCCACCGAACTTAAGCCCATTAATGCTCCAGCAATTGATGGTGTCAGCATGGTACCAGTTACAGGTAACAAAATCCCAGCAGCAATTGGAAGTCCAACCTGTTCAAAGAGAAGCAAGCCCTTCATAATTTGAGTGCAGATACAGTAAAACATAATTAGGAAAAGCAGGATGGCCTTGTCAGTTGGGGTGCGTGGAGGGAATCTAGTTCTCTTGGTATGGATAACTGTTGTCTTCTTCAGGTTTCATGGACTGCTTTTGCCAAAGTTAAGGCCATTTCTGTTAACATTTACATGCTATGAACCAACTAATTGACATTCTCGAAAGACACACTTCACCCAGACCCAACAATGCTTTTGAAAAGAAATATTTAACGCATCTAGGTTTCCACTGAAGCTTGTTTATGAAATGAATTTGACCACACTGATCAAGCATGTTCATTCAATATCTGCAGCCATATCATGTTATATAGTTTTAAGCAGATGAAAGAGATTATAGTTAAAAGGGAAAGCCAACTTACGATGTTATATGCAAATGCCCACCATAGATTTTGCTTCACAGTCCTCATTGTCTGTTTGCTCAACTCCAAAGCATCAATCAACTGAAATAGCAGTGATATCAGTGAGGATGAATTTGCTTTACTAAGCATATATGAAGTAACATGACAAGAACAAGATAAGCTCCAGCAAAACAGGGGAAATACCTTTTTACAGTTTTACAATATGGAGACCCTGTTATGCACTACTCAAAGTATCTAAATTTTCTTGGTCTCTCTTTCTTCTATTTATTTCTGCATATATCATTCTTTAAATACAGATAACGTATAATGAGAAAACAACAGAAGGCAAGACCTGATGGATGTTGAGTAAAAAGTTTGTGATAAAATCTGAAAGTTCAGAGAATTAAAGAAATACACAAAGAAAGAAAAGAGGTTAGTTACAATCAGTGGTAAATTTTGAACTTTATTGCAACCAAAAGTCGATGGGAAAAAATAAAATGGCAATATGTCAGCAACGTCGTATGGCCTGAAAAGTTGACCAACAAAGAGGCTCAAAGAAAACCATAGGCTGAAGCAAATATGAGAATGTTGACATCGATGCAGTGGCAAAATTGGAAGGACAGAGGATTAAGTATATCAGCGGACCTATCTGAGTTGCGCCAATTTAGAAGATAACTGATTGAGATGGTGTAAGGATGTACAACAAAGATCCAAGGGTGCTCTGACAAGAAGGTGAGACAAAATTAAATAAGAATAATGCAGCAAGAGGAGTGCAAAGGTAAATGGACGAAAATTGTGAAAAATTGATATGGAAAAGTCAAAACAAGCATCAAAGATAACACTAAATAGTAATGCCTGACAAATGAATAATGCCGAACCAAACAATGGGGATAAGGCTTGACGGTTATAACTAAGATGTCGCCTTGACTAGCCTTAAAAGGTTACCATTTTAAACTTGCTATTGGATGCTTACTGTGCTGGGTTTCTGAACATTTCATAAGCATAACATTACTTCATTTGCTGATGTTGATGTGGCAAATTTTGGCGAACTCCTATAGATACTATTAAAGCAAAATTTAAGGCATATGTTGAAATACTATAAATTATTGACAATAAAAAAAACGTTAGCAACTTATGTAAAGTGAAAAAAATACAAATACAACTTAAAAGTCTCTAGACAACTCAAGATTGGTGAAGCTTGGAGGGGGAAACATGGCAATAAGTCTTAAGAAGTATGCTAGATATAAACGTGAGCAATTGTTACCATGTTTTACTTGTCATGAATGAACTAATTATTAACATCTTAGAGGAGGCTCCTAGATGTACATTTCCTGTTGATGATGCAATGTTGGTCAATGAGACTAAGCTTGTGCTGGGCATTAGATTGGAATTATGGAAGGAAATCCTGATGAAAAAGGATTTAAGAATTGATAGAAATGGAAGAAGTCAAGGATGGAGTCAAAATCAGGTCACAAGAGAACCTAAAAAGAAACCTATCTTTCACTACTTTGGATCCATTTAATAGGATAGCAAGATCTTATACGCCAAGAGCAAGATTTTTCAAAAGCTGAAGACTGGAAGAAAGCTAAGGACAACTTCATGGTTCGTAGTGATGTAGGGGGTGGTAATAAGAGCATGGATCCACATGGATTTGGCACCATATTTTGGTAAACTGTTTTACATAATATATATGTATGTTTATATATATGAACATGTATATACATACATGTACATACGTGTGTATATGTATGTATATGTATGTGTATATGTATGTATGTGCATGTGTGTGTGCGGACGCACACGCGCGCGCGCGCGCGCAAGTGTGTGTGTGTATATATATATATATAGAGAGAGAGAGAGAGAGAACTACAGGATGATTTATGATGGTACAAGTTGAGGATTAAGCAAGGAGAAGTCATTTGAGATGGTTCAGGCATGTGTTTATGAAGGTTGGGAGTAGTCCTAAAGTGATGCCAGATGTGTGTTCTAAAGAATCAAAAGAAGATGAATGTAAGATGAAGAAATTAGGATAAAAGTAGAGAGAAATGATTTACAGAGGCTTCTCATTTCATAGTTGGCCTGAAAAATGAACCAAAAATGTCACAGACCCACACGTTTAATTCTAAAAAATAATGGGAATCAGCTCGTTGTTTATATTTGTGCTGGATATTGTGACAAAAAGACTTACTATGAGATGACGTAAGACCTATAACACTTCACAGTGACAAATTATGACATTATCTTCTCATGAAAACAACTTGTAGTTATAGCAAAAGTGTTAATATATATTACATAATGATTCTTGTTGATTACATAGGTGTCAATTATTAAAGTAATCTACCATATCTTAAGCCAAAAGGATCAGCTCCAATCATTTTTCAAACCCCACATCCCCTATCTGATATCTAAAAATGTTAACTGGATCGATATAAATTCACTGTTGAAGTCACATGGCTAAATATATTGCTTAATTGGAAGGATTTAAATATCGTGAGTTCTGTAAGGTACCACCAACACTATACCATTCCAATAGAAAAATGGTACCGTGCAGGACACCATTTCTCTCTTGAACTGATCCACACTGACCATACTGATAGCATAAGGACAGTCCATATCAACCATACAAGTTGCTTTTTATTCTTATTGATAGTATCTCGGTTTGTTCTAACCATACTGCAACCATACGGTTCCAAGACAACCCGTTCAGGCTCGGCATCAGTATTTAAACCTTGCTTAATTATCTAACAGAACATTAAGCATTTAGAGATTTAGTTGATCAAAGAAAGGAAAGTGGGAATTGTTGTGACAGCATAAACAATATTATCTCAGTAGGTCCTCCAACACTTTGGCCCTTAAGTAACGCAACTCCTATGTCTCAAATATACTTCCTTCCCACATTATCCTGCCATACCTTACCATGTACTCACTGGATTCTGATCTCCACCACACTCATCTTCTATGCTAAAAGCCTTCTTCAATGCCCAATATTTTCAATTACAGAATATTGCTAGCCTTATTGTCTTATAATTTTTTTTTGTAGGGCACGAGAGAAACCTATTAATGACATAAAAAATTAAGCAACTCTTTATATTATTCAGCAAGCTATAATTCTATTTATTTTTTCGGTGTCTCTAGATTCTTATATAAATGTATTGCTATGAAAATGATGACATTGTTTTTTTTAACTTGGCATTCAATTTTAATTGCATTTCATATTCCTTTCTTGTTTAGAATTTAATCCAGAATTCGCTGCATCCATCAACTCTCTTTTGCAAATAATTATATGTACCTCTAGATAAGAGTTAATGATAAGTTCATTGACGGTGAGTGTAAGAAAATACTAGCTCACTGAAGGACCTTTGCTGTGGAGCACTATTAACAGAACATCTCTTGACAATAATTATATTAACTACCCTATTGGTACTCATATTATCTTGAATGCCCAAAAGATAACCTCTCCAGGTACTCCACAATATGCTTTCTCCGAGATAATAGGGACCATGTGTAAATATTCAATATTCTCCAAATCTTCCAACAGTTGCCTAGTTCAAAGCTAGGTTTCATGTTGATCATTCTGATTTGATGCCTATAGTTGAGATCTTTTCTCTTAATCTTTGTTCCATCACCCATTCCTAAAATTTCATAGTTTGGTACATGAATTTAATTCTGCAGTATCTGATGCATTTCTATACAACACCTTATTCAAAATTTAATTCAAAGTGCATCAGCTGTATTTTCAAAATCTCATTCTGTAAACTACATTACCAGTTTAACACAGTATCTCGTTGATTTTTCAAAACTTCAGTTAGCACTTTGTTAAGTCATAAAGCCTTAACATTTTGCATCATCTCATGCACTTTGCAATTTCAGTTTTTTTTTTTGTAACTTCAGTTATTCAAATAAATACACAAATGCCAACTCCCATATTTTGTTTTCTCAGAGGCAGGTATCTTTTAGAATTCCCATTCAATAGTATCAGGAGATAATCATGCTAATATTCTTTAATGGACCCATGTTTCGGTGTCTTAACATTGTATTCTTTTCTTGCATGCCTAACTTGCTAAGTTCTCCTTTCCCAAATCCAAACCTACTTATAGGCCTAGCTCTTGCCATATCCTGAGCTCAGTATACTTGCACTCCATTGTACTTCTTGCACAATTGCACCATTTTACCAAAATGTATATATAGAAAACATTAGAATTATCAAGTCGGGAATATGGGAGCCATATTCTGCTATAATTATTGTAAGAAAATTTTAATAAATATAAGGAAAATACCAATAAATAATTGCAAATCATAATGGCATCTGTTGTTTATCATCACTTATAAGGAGTAAAGATTGTAAACAAATCTAAACTAAGGTCAATGTGAACAAATTATTTAAGGGGTAAAGAAAAACTATAGCAATCATTTGAGTATTAACTGAAAAATATGTTTCAAATGGTTGAATTTATAGTTCATACTACCTGTGATAATCTGTTACCCATAAGCACAATGGAAGATACATCACTGGCCGCACCAACACCTTCACCCATTGCAATTCCAACGTCTGATGAAGCCAAAGCAGCAGCATCATTGATGCCATCACCAACCATTGCAACCACCTTTTTCTGATCGTTTTGAAGGTCAGCAATGAACTTCTTCTTCTCATCTGGTTTGACTCCAGAAAGCACCTGTTATATTTGGTCAGTTTTCTTCATGACAAAGAGAGGAACAATGAATCTTAATTTCAGTTAACAGAAAATGCATTTGTGGTTAAAAATAAAATAAAAATTTAAAATGTCAATGATATATTCAGATTAAAATAAAAATGATATCTTTCAGAACATCTAGAATCAAGGTATGCCAAACTAACCCAAGCTGGTGCGGTATTGGGTGGAAAAGGCAGATTGAGTTGGCAAGGGGCCCAAACTGAGCAGAACTGCTCAGTTCAAAGCAGTTCAGAGTGATTCATCCCCTTACGGACCCTCCTAATAGAGGAGAAAAAAATCCCATGGACTTATCCTCTCTTTTCTTCAAAAAAGGAGTCAATTTTGTGGGAAAAATTTAGGGACAAAATAAGATTTGCCAATTTTGAGCCTAAATCCAAGTCAAATCAGATGTAATCCTCCCTCCCTTCCCCCGGTCTCTTTATTCTTCTCTCTTTTTTCCTCATTTCTATGCCTAAAGTAGGATTAAAATTAGTAAATTAGGGGAAATCATGGCAAACTTTTGTAATACTCCAAGCAGGGTTTTATATTAATCCGAAATAAAATTAATTTTTTAGATATTTTTAACTTGGAGTGCATTTATAGGACATGACCCCTAATTTGGGTATTAATCCCAGTACCAAATCATACTAGAAATTGGATCCAATAATAAAAAAATATGCAATAATTATTCAGCTACAAATACAGAAACCCAGCTAAAATTTGATACCGTCTCCAATGTAAAATTATAGAAAAATCCAACAAAAATAAAATCAAATATTTATTTGTCGAATTGGGCGGCAACAATTAGGGAGAGACTGAGGTGCAACCATAAGCCGAGGAACACAATAACAAGACCTTTGGATGTCATGTCCACCTATACATCGAGATAATGTAGCCTCTGTAAATCTATAAAATGGAAGCAAAAACAGTAAAGTTAAAAGTAAGAGGTGGATGACAAAAGTCAAAGAGTTCAACAAGAAGGTAATGATTGAAATAAAGTTGTGGATGATGAAAACTAGGACATACCACGCTAAACATTCATGTATTGAGTTATAAATCTTTTTGTAATTATTACAATTGCATCCATTAAGCAATTATATGGTCTCTCGCAAGGTCCGCCGTACCGGTACCGGTCGGCGTACCGGTGGCAGCCCGGATCGGTACGAAACCGGTCCCGTACCGGTCCGTACCAGTGCATACCGGTGGCGTACCGATGCGTACCGATGACGTACTGGTGCGTACCGGTCCGTACCGGTCCGAACCGGTTTCGTACCGGTCCCGTACCGTTTTTTCAATAATAAACTACCGGTACCGGATTCCAAGCTGATCCGGTACCGGTCTCAGGTCGGACCGGTACGGACCGGTACGGCAAACCATGGTCTCTCGAGATCAATATGAAATAAAATAACATTTAAACACCCTTAAAATCATAATTTCAAGATTCATAAATCTTAAAAATAATCTTCAAAATCAAAAAATTAAAAAATAAAAAGAAAAAAAACTAAACTGGTACTGAATCGGTACGCGTATACATATTGGGTGTCAGTATGGCTCGGTTCGGTAATGATACCAAGATTTCGGACCCCATCTAGAATAATAGAGAAAGAAAAACATATTATTTTGGATTACAAGCCTTATTCGTTTTAGGGGGCATTTGTTCCTTAAGGGGCTATTTGGATGCTAAAACTCATTGTGCATCGATAAACAATGCCTAGCGAGAGAAGAAGAAGAAGACGTCATCGAACTTTCAATCCCGATAGTGGAGGATAAGATAATCAAACTCAAAAGTGGTTTTCTTATCCCAAAAAAATCAGGATTAGAGGTTCCAAGACTCCCCAATTCCTTAGACTTCCTCTTTTCTCATTCTTTTCAATCTGAATTTTCCACCAAAAAAAAATATCCATGGATAAAATGTTTGGGACATCCAAACAGCCCCTAAAAGTCCAAATGTTTTGCATGACCTGCTATAGCATATTTACGGCAGCAGTAATCATGAGACCACCGTATAAACATGTGTTACTTAAGCTTTTCTTCCAAAGCTAAGGAAGACAATAAGTTAAAATAAGATATGGATCTCCACTTACATGGAAATTTTGAATTACATGGTTCATACCTTGTCTTTGTGGATACCAACCATGGATGCCACATGCTCAGCAGTATTCCTTTTGTCTCCAGATAGAATGTATGTGCTAATTCCTTGCTTAGACAAAATTTCAACAACTTCATGGGCATCTTCCCTTATCTTATCCTCAATGCAAATAACTCCAGCTAAGACACCATCTACTCCTACGTATACAACCGACTGATCTATGAATTCTGCATCTGGAAATGGGTTATGAACAACTCCATGCCTGCAAAACAATCAATTCAATTAGATCACAAGGCAGAGATGGCACATCCCTTGGAAAGAACTCCACATTTTTGTTGAGGTAGACACATTTCTGACATGTTTAACCTCCATCCATAATTCAGCAATATGACGGAATGTGTTAAGCAAACAGAAATCATATCCCTTGATGGAATAAGAAAGAGATGAAAAATCTAGCAGAGGAGAGTTCCAACAAGTGGTGATACCAAAAATCTAGCATTTGTAGCGATACCTTCTGAGCCAGCTCAATGTCCCAACAGTAACCTGCTTCTTCTCAACAATGGCTACTGCACCAGACCCAGGTTCCTCCCTGAATGTTCCATCTGTTGCCTGTGTTTAGATGCTCACAAGAATGATCAAAGATCACAAAATTGAATGAAGCACTAACCATACATATTGTGTGTGTAGCAATGCTAAAGATGCAGATGTTTGTTGCCCAAAGAATCATGTGTGTGTTTTTGTTGTGCCTTCAGATCGTTATCTCTTACATAGTCAACAAGAGTTTAGATAATATACTATTTTCAGATGGTCGATAAAAGTTAGCAAAACAGTCATTTTTCAAAAACAAGTGTTATTTCTAACATGATTTGAACTTTTGAACATTGCTCTGATTATGTAGTATTGTGATTAACACATGAACTACTCGCTATAGATCATCATTAGTCAGTGTTTTAATCTGATTTTTTTTCTTTAATGAAGGCAATTTCATTCATTTGGTCAAAATGAAAGCAGTTTAGTTTGCCTTTAGAATAAAACTCTTATGCTCCAACTTGTCATGCTGCACCATGGCATATGAGAGGGTATCTTATCAGAAGCTCAGATACAAATACTCTTTTACTTATCAAAACCCATCTCCTTTGCATCCAGTGGTACATATATGCCCTAGAAACACAGACAATTGGAGAGACAAAACACAAACATAGAAAACTCTAGATTGCAATAGTGGATAAACTGAGAGACAAAACATGGACACCCTAGAAACAGCTGGAAATTAATATTGATAGATGTACAAATCCTGCCCATATATCATGCAAATTATCTGTGCAGGGGACAACTTCCGCTAAGACCTTAAGAGGATGCCACATGAGAGAATTGGATAAGAACACTCCTCTTTTTCCAATATGTGTAGTACATTTTTGCACTCCTCTTCTTATATCATGTCCAGAGGAAGAGACACAACAAGAGTCCATCAAACAAAAATTGACTATGGTGAGATATCTGGTATTTTAAGATTCGTAGGTCAGGTGAAAATTTGATGCTTTGTTTCTTTCTTATACCGCAATTTCGTATATTATCCGGATTCAGCAAGTCAGGTAAATAAGCATATCTTGATATAACAAAGGATGAAAGTGCCAGCAGACCAAGCTGGCAAAGTCTCTGGAGGTTGTACCAAGAGACCTGTGTTCTTCAGGTACAAACTACAATATGGTTAGGGGATTAGGGATATTTAGAGGAGTGCTACCCCCCGATGTATAGCTCATTAGTAGAGGCTTCTTCTACACAACAAAAAAAGATAAGATATTACATAAGATTGGTAACGGCATTGGATCTAGGCTACACAAATAAAGGTCATTCACCAAGTTAGTCTAAGGTGCAGGCTATAGGAAATTACTGCAACCTACCACCCATGAGAGGTTGACAGGGGTTTTTATCCCTTGGACAGGAGAGAAACAATGGGACTGGAGATTTTTTTTATATAGATAACAAAAGGAAGGAAGACCCTATCTCGGCAGGCTTGTTGGAGGTATTTAATTGATTAATAAGATATTATTTATTCACAATGATGTGTTTGTGCACAACATACACATGTTAGTGTCACAGTGCGTGCATGCATGTGTCCGAATTGATAAATATACCCTTTCTTTGGTTGATTTACTTGAAAACATCATCCATAAGGAGATGATCAAGAGTGGTCTATTTACTCAAAAATGTAGTTTTACATGTAAGCCTCATAGTTATATGCAATCCTATTTGTTATGTATGATGAAGTATAAAAGGTCTTAAGCCCCAGTTTGGAGCAGCAAACAAGAAATTGCACATTAAATACTGTAAAATATTATCTCAATGCACCTCAAGTCATTCTGATATATCCTTGCATAATTTTCTTACTATTTACTTCCAAGCTGGTCCCAAATTGTTCGGATAAGACTTGATCACTATGGTTAAGACCTTCTAATATTTATTTTCCTCACTCATGATCCACTATTAATTAAGCTAGATGTAGGAGCATACATCAAACAAGTGGCTTATAATAGGCACACCAGAAAAAGATCTACTCGCTTATGTCTTGAGCATGTTATATGTGAAACAAAAATGCAGCTTTCTGCATAAGCCATGTCAATGTCACCAATTTTCTCATTGTCACATGTTTTTTGTCACTCTGCCGTTTTAGGTCCTTGTTCTTTGCATTTAAAACAATAACTTTGTAAGATCTATTTTCAATCATCATAGTGGCATGTCAACTTTCAGGGGATGTCTTTGGATTAGCATAAGAAAATTTGGTCACTTCAACACGTGATGCTCATGATTTTGTCTATACTTACTATCAGCATTTTCCATCTGTAACAATAACCATCAACATTGCCCTTATGAAAAATTGCTGCCACTAAAGCTAATTCTGGTGCTATTCCAATTTGATCACCAATTGCATTCTGAAAGCAAAGATAGAATGAAATAACCTAACCCTTGTGATAAATGAAAAATGTGAGACGATTATTCATCATAACTATAGGATTTTACAGAATGCTCAGAACTATCATCTATATAACTATAACCATAACTACTAAACATTGTCCCTGCTATCTGGGGTCAGCTTAACCACCAACCACATAACCAAGAGAAGAAAAGAAAAGGGAAAAAAGAAAAAGAAACAAGGAAAACAGTAAAAAGTGGGAAAACACAGGTCCGATAGTTGTCTTATCCTAAAGAGATGATATCTTCATGGCCTCAGACAAAGTACGCAAAAACAGAGAAAACGGAAAAATATGTATTTCAGGCTAGAGCACAATCACCTTCACATTAAGGCAACTAGCAGCAGAAGCAGCTTCGACAATAGATTTACCAACTGGATGGTTTGTGTTTGATTCGACTCCAGCAGCTAACCTCAAAATATCAACTTCTGTCCATTTATAATCTGAACTATTCCTACACATAAAGATGAAGATTTATCACTAAAAGCTCTAAATACAAAGTAGTAAAAAAGCTTTTTCAAGGTCAGTTATGTAAATTCAAAAAAATGAAGGTTTAGGATATTAACTTGTAGCTATATAATTTGAAAAGATTTATTGTTCTATCTGATGCATAGAAGTCTGCTTACAACCTACAAATATTTAAGCCCCAAGACAAAGAGTAGTAGACATTAGGTTAACAGTTAACCAATAAATATAACTTGGATTTTTTTAGTTTAAATTAATACACATATCATTTCTGGTCTACAATAGGCAAGGTTTAAAATATCATGTCTTAAAAGTGATGTGGTCCTCCACAAGATGGAACAAGATAAAAGAAATAGATCCTACAAAAATGATTTTCTATGGAGTGCTAGACACATGCAGCAATAATGAGACTGTACTCGCATAAACTTAAGTCTCGGCATTAGACACGATGAAGGATATCTGATTCTTCAAACCCCAAATACAAGACTCAGCAAACATTGTGAATCTGTGATTCTGGATGCACATGAATGCATTTAGGTGTCTAGCATTGAGTTCATATAACTATTCAAAGAAAACTTAAGGCCTGCTGTTTTTCTTACAAATAAGATATAGTCTAGCCCAAGAGACAAATTGCATAATTTTTTAAATATTTTTATGAATTATGACAAAAAGATGATTGTAAACACACAAAAGAAAACATATATCATAGACATGATTCCATCAATACATAAATTCAACAAGCCAGTAGCCACACTTCACATTTTTTCTTATCCTTAGGGTAATAATGTTCTAGCCGCCGTCGCCACTACCTGCAGCAGCAGCAGCAGCAGCAAGATCTTTGGAGATTTAATTTGTAAATCTTTTAGGGTCATAATTAGCAAATTAGGATTTTCTATTTTGAAGAATCCTAGAAAAATTGGTTCCATATTTTGTAGTACGTAGAAGGGTCAGAATGTATCTAACACCCATAACTTTACTAGGACTAAGAATTATGTTAAGTAGGTAGTCATAAGGAAAGGACAGGACATAATGCACCCTGCAAACCTTCAACAATGAATGCATAAACTGTTATTTGTTCCTTATAAAAATGGAGCCATTTATGTCTTATGTCTAAGAATTACTAGCAGTACTAGTTCAACATATTTAATACACAGAGTATCTGCACTGTGATTAAACAGTATTTTTCGCAGAACCATAGGGCTATGTGATAGAATTGGTACAATGGAAGTAGACTTCTCTAGCAATGGAGATAACACTGGTAGATGCTTCGAGACAAAAGATGTTTTGAGACATAAGCAAGTGCATCATGGGTTTTATGCAGTATAGCATTTCTTACTTTAGTTTTAATAGTTCTATCAATAAACAAGTAATTATCATTTTTCTTTATGTAGAACTATGTCACTGGAATACTTATGCCAGAACAGAAATAGTTCTCATCATGACAACCATTAAGTACAGTGCACATGATACTTTCTTGTTAATGAAAGAAAATGGCCTGCTGATGCCAGTGGTTGATAGTGTTATGATGCTTACATGAAGTTATAATCTGTTCTGGAGAAGAACTATAAAATAGGAATTCTGTTTCGTGGTAAGATCTAAAACATGCGTACAAAATAGTACATCATTCCAAAGATTTGACAATAGTAATTCCTTTGTAACTTACATTGAATCCCAATCTCTGTAATGTTGACAGGCTAAAATTTTGGTCACCACAGGCTTTCCAGTTGTTAAAGTCCCTGTTTTGTCAAATACTACTGTATCAACTTCTGCAAATTTTTCTAAGACATTTCCACCACGTAAAAGCAGCCCTCTGGTTGCTCCTAATGAGGTTCCAACCTGAATAACAGATTAGGTCAACAGAACTTGAAGATCAATTAGAGTTATGGGAGGAAAGGTTCATAGAGAAAAGAAAATGAATATGATCTTTAGGTGTACCAGCACAGCAGTAGGAGTGGCCAGCCCAAGTGCGCATGGACATGCAACAACCTGCACCATTCTGAGCATATTAGACTAGTGATAACAACAGGAAGAGAATATCCTAAGCAAGACATTAATATTTGCGACAGAATCATGTTTGACACTCATGCAAACATAAATAAAACCTTCGTAAATGTGTATGTTCCATATATCGCTGAATAGGGTGGTTCAAGGTGTACCGACCTGGACCGGTGGCCAACCACCACAGTTCAGCCATTCGATTACACATATGTTCATGTGGAAGTTCAGCTAGGAGAAAGAATATGGAGAGCTCAGCCCTCAACCTATGCCATCTCATTTTATTCTAAAAAATAAAGAAATATTCTATTAGAAGTATTTAAGCCTCTTTATTTTGCTGAACAGAAGTAGAATTCTGTTATTGTTTCCTCCATTTCTACCATATTTAATTTAAATAACTAGCACCAATTACTACTACCCACTTAAGAGAGGAGGAAAGTGAAATAGTAATAGCAAACAGAATTTTTTGAAAAAAATCTAAGCCTCTCCTAATAAAGAATATTTTACGCAGGGTCTGCCGTACCGGTCCGTACCGGCCCTTCTAAACTTTTCTAATACCCTTTTCTTACAACATATTCTTTATTCTTTTTTCTTTTATATGTCTATGTTGGTGGGGGGGATCTGTTGAAAAAACCATCGTGCAGCTTTTTCACATGTTGTGTATGTTACAAAACCTAATGAAAGACTTGCATTTTCTCATAGTATGCATGTCTACTGATCAAGTCCAAGCAGAATACATGAGAAATGTGACTGAGCAGATTCTCAAGAACTTAGAAATACCCATAAGGTAATTATCAGGGGAATAAGTAACTACATGAGGAGGGCTTGAAGAATTGTTTATAAATCTGCTAAAGATTATAGATGTAGAGGAATCATACCAGAACACTACAGGAAAGATGCAAAGCCAGAGAAAGTGGACTTCCTTGATGAATAGCTGCTGGTACCAGTTGTGAACCAAACAAATTCCAGAACATAAACGTAGCAGCAGAGAATGCCATGACTCCATATGTAAAATGCCCAGCTACCTGTTGTCACAACCCACAACTTATTTATGTGCTGCAGTAGAGCATAGAGTCTATCTGATGCAACTATCAGAGCAACAAACAGGAGAGGCCAGCTTTTGGAGTTTAGTAAGACACTGAGCATGGGAAAGAAAAATGTAGCATTACATAATGTTAAATCATTAGAAAATTCTGTTTTTATACTTTAGAAGGGAAAGAAAGAAACATTGGACAAGTGAGATATAAGTACATATCGATCATGAAAAAAAGTCTCAAGTTCCATGAAGAATACAACATAAAAAAATCATAAGTTAACAAGATTAAATTGCATGAATTTTGTTAATATAATCTCATAAGAGTTTAACTAAAATATCATTATTAGTAGCTAGTTAGATATTAGCTAATTCCATAAGATGCATGGCTTGCGACTTCAATTTAGAGATACTCTCCAACAATAAAAAAGCTCACCAGATACTAGTCAATTATCCAGCATCAAATATTGATAAATCAAGCCATTTTGACCCATGTCTGATGATTGTCGTTGAAGGATCCAATAACATTGTCTGAAGTAGGCATAAATGCATGTAGCACCTCCACAACCGTCTCCAAAAAATCAAGGGTAGGGTATATCTAGGTCCAGACCATTACATGGAGAACTTTAGAAGTTGAATAATATATAGCAGTGGATTTCTGGGTTCAGCTTTTCCACTGGTTGCCAGGTACTCTTTATATTTATTTACTAGTTATCGGAGGATCAGGAATTATTGCTTAATACATTGTATAGATATATGAAGCATCATCTAACCACCTAACTGAATGTCTAGGTTAGAGCATATATCATTGTCAGGACTGGTAACTTGAGATATTATTTATTTTCAACTTCCTTTTAATACCGTGTCAATTGTCAAAAGAGGAGTTTTCTGCTCATTGGAAATTCACATGTTTGTACATATTTTCTAGTGTGATCGTAAATGTAAGTAATGCACAGGTGGAAATGAAGAATTGACACCCTTGGCAATTTTCTAAAGGGTGACAGCCTTCCTGAAACAGGGTAAAGAATAATTGGTACAGATACGAGATAAATTTGAAATCTTAAAATTAAAATGAAACCTGAAATATTTCAGCTGAGCAGAAATTTTGAACAAAACTCTATTGCCATCCAAATTTTGGAGTCAACAAAAGTTACAGTTACACCCTCTTATTTTTCCTCATTTCATTACAAATAAGTTAATCAATTCTACAGACAAGGATTGGCCAAATCGACCCGAACTGGGCATTTCGGGCCATAACAAACCTAACTGGTCAAGAACTAGAGCGATTCGGGCAATTAGATCAGTTCGCTCATGTCACTTGCCAGATCATTCGTCCCGCTCTTCCGATTGAATGTCCCCTTCCATTCACTACCCACTTCATTCGCTCCACCCCCTTCAAAACCCTAATCCCCTCTATCACCGTCCCTAGCTGGCCAGTTAAGTCCCCGTCTCCCTCCCTTCCTCTCTCCCTCTCCCTCTCCCTCTCCCTCTCCCTCCCTCTCCTCTCCCCCCACATCAAGGACGGCTATTCAAGCCCTCTCT